>JAMKCH010010019.1:0-28444 GCA_023653785.1 Ophioderma brevispina
CGAACCAATTCATTTCAAGTTCACGAACAGCTTTCTCGGTGACTGGATTCTTGTTGATATTCTTGATACGGCCAACTTCAATGCTTAAGTGATGCTGCTTCTGAAGGCTATCATCTGAGAGAGACGAACAAAACCCGGGGCTGCATCTGTCCTGATAAGAGCTGGAGGACCATCCAGAGGGCACAATTCAATGCAAAGGCGAATCAAAGCATCAAAGAGCGTTTCAGTCGGTCATTCTCTTGATCCACGAGGTGGGGAAGTAGATGTGGGAAAGGTCTCGCGGCGAACAAGAATGTATACTGTCTACTGCGTCGTAGTACATCAGCGGCAAAGGAAACCCAACGGTTTCAGGAGGGTCACTTGTTGACTGTTCAAGAAGTGGTTGGGCGTACATGCTGAGGATTGCACATGATGGCAGGCAGATGACACTTGATCAATTGCCTTATCTAGGTCAAGGGCGTAGAAGTGGCGCAGGGTAACCTAAGCGGGAGGTGGTGACGTGTTGGATGCTGAAGCTGGATATGAAGGGCGGTTAATAATCCGCTGATTATCGGCGTGGAACGATGATGCAGTCACATGACGTGTTAGCGGTCGCTCACGCGGGTAACTAATAGTCCATCCTAGCAACAGATGCAACTTGAAGGTATCGTTTAAACATCCTTGAAATTGGTAGCCCTTCGTGGATGGACGTGTACCCCGAGTCAAGTGGGCATGGCACCAACGTAAGTCCGGGCAATCCTGCTGGATATCCAACCAAAGCAGCTCTTACTTGTGAACGGGAGGCGGGCATGGCTGACGGAGTCTGGGTGGTTTGTTTTCGCGCCACTGTTGACTATCATCCCGTTGAATAAAGGTGAAGATTTGACATGTGGGCTCAAGACAGTCCGGGGCGTTAGCAACTTGAAGTCAAGGGTACGTTAGCAGAACCGGCAAGATGGCGGACAGAGGCCTGGAAACGACTAACTGTAGATAGGAAGGTGGCAACTCGTGGACTTGCAGAAAACTCACCACGACAGAGCTTTTCATAGGAACACATGGTTTACTATCAGTAAGGATGCATGCTTTGTGACGCGACTGGATGATATATGGACCAAAGTGTTTGGTAGATGCAGCAATGGAGAGAGCTTCAATTTCACATGGTAGCCATGTGGGTTGACGACCTCGGAGTTTAGCACTAAAGAAAACCGCGAGAAGCGGTTTATTGTTGCGGGTTCAGTTCAGTTCAGTTCATTTTATTTCACCATTGATCAATACATACAAAGTGTAAAAAAATATTATTGCGGTGGGGTGACAAAGCAGAGCAAAGCTCGAAGTAATTGGCCCCCCTTATTATTCTAAGGCTGATCAGAGATTTCGAAATATTATTATTTTGTGTAATATGAAAATAGCAACTGAACTAAAGATAGTAACCTAAAATGCACATCAGAAGATGGAGATGAATCGGATTTTAGTTTTATGCAGTAAACATTTATGGTAGTATTACGTCCCAAGGCTACTGTGTATAACAAAAAAGAAAAAACCTATAAAAAATTTTTAAAAGCAAAGTTGTGATTTTCTATATGAAGGAATTCGATTTAAGCTAGCAATTTCACACGTGATTAGTATATGGACAAAGCATTATGTACAGTGTAAAAAACACGATTTTTGGAAATTGAGGGCGCCCTCCTCAGGAAATCTCTGAGTCGGCCTTGAAGTTACAAGAAAAAGAAATACATGTGCAAACAACGTAAACGAAACAATGTGCAGAGTTACAGGACAAATACAAAAGCAGGAGGAGACAATACCAATACAGAGGCAATAGTTGGCAATGACAAGTTGATAAACTAAGCAAGTGCATTTGTAAAGGCACAATAGAAGATATAAATCTAAATCGATACAAGAGACTAAACCAATGGAAATGGCAAGATACAATAGATTCATGAAAAATAGTTTAAGTATACCACGTTGTAATAACAATGAGAGTAGACTACTAGTTTCAACAAGATGTAATATAATACTACTGGTAAAGAGTTCCAAATATAAAATGTAATAGGTAGAAGAACTAATTATATCCAGCTGTTTGAGTCTCATTTATCATGACTAACCCAAGAAAATATAATCAAAAAAAAACGGCTACGCAGCCATGACAACTCACATCATGAGCAAATTTGAAGAGTTTCCATCGCGGGTAGATATGATTTTGCACAACATTAGTTACACACAGCAACCCCATGGGGAATGGGCCACAGGGGGTGCTACAACATAGAAACCATGACCCCGTATGCCCACACGGCAAGACGCCCGCCGTGACATACTCCTTACTGATATGGGCATGAACTACACCATATCGCTACTAAACGGTTGTCAAAACTGTCGCCACTGGTTCAATTTGTTCTAAAAAAGTGAACCTGAAGGAGTCAGACGCTGTGATATACATGATCATACGCCAATAACAGTAGTTAATATTTAAGGGCCATGTTACAATAAACATAAGCATGATAAGCAAACAATATGTATAAGAAAAATTAAAATAGTTGACTGGGAAATAATATATTTTTTAAACGTATTTTTGAAGGAGGACAGCAGAGTTATAATTTTAGATCATTTTAGATTGTTACAAACAAATAGGACCTGGATGTCTGATTGTGTTACGAGCCAGATCAGTTTTAAAGGGGTATGGTCTATATGTATCCAAGATCTAACAGCATAGTCGTGGATTGCATAGACGTGAAAAATACTGAGCAAAACTCGGGAAGCAGCTTATTATAAAATCTGAACATTAAAAGTTGCCTATTATGGGAGTTATGTATGTCATGCATTGTCAGAGTTTTTAGATGAGGCAAATAAAGGTGGGCTGTGTTGGGCAAGAAAAGGCGAGTTTGTACATAAACGAATAATGTTCTTTTGTTTTAAATGGGATGATTATGTAGGTTACAGTGTTCGGTCCTGCCCAATTTTATATACAATATTGAATGTGCGGTAAAACTAAAACTGTTTGTAAAGGGTAAATAAAGTATTATTGGGTAACGAGTGTTAAGACTAAATAAAATTCCAGATATTTGGAAAACAATATTTGTACATAAAAGTGTGATGCTTCCAAGTAAGTGCTTCATCGAGTGTGATTCTGAGAAACTTAGTAGAGGAAACTTGGTCAATTTGTTTGTTGTCTTTTTATCGTAATCTTGATAAAAACGGTTGCTAAACCTATTTTGAAAAACCATAAATTGTGTTGTCAATATTGATGTGATAATTTATTGCCTTAAGCCAATTGGAAAATATACAAAGTTCACGGTTTATTAATTGTATGAGATATGGCGAAATTTTTATGCGAAATCAGGAGATTTGTATAGTCTGCGTATATAATAAACGTAAAAAATAGAGGAAAAACGCGAATCATTTAGATATACTATGAAAAGTAATGGACCAAGAAGTGATCCTTGTGGACTCCGCATAGGGACTTCTTCAAAGATGATTGGTCTTATTAAATGAAACAATGGTGATATATCATGTAGGTAATTCCTGAACCACTCGAGGGAATACCACGGACACCATAATGAGCAAGCTGAGAAAGGAGAATGTTCTGATTATTGTGTCAAAGCCTTCGAGAGCTTCCAGGAAAAAATACCAACGCTATGACTATTAGTATCCAGATCCGACCACTTTTTGTTGTAGGCCTTCCATTATGGCCATATATGAGGAACGATTATAACGAAAACCAAACGTGATTAGAAGGAAGTCAAAACGTGAAATAAAATTATATAACCTATTATGCACGATTCGCTCAAGAATTTTTGAAAAAAACAGGGGAGTACAGATATAGGCCCTATAAATTTGAGCCGACATGTTGATCGCCACTTTTGTAACTGAGCGAAGTATTTTTGCTATTTTAGTTTAGTTGGTTACTATACCTGAGTTCAAAGAAAGGTTGATATGGATGGGCGAGTGGAGGGGGCAAGTATTGTTCGGACGGATTGATACATGGGGTAATTTCATCAAAGGCACTGCTAGTGTTATCGGAGTCAAGTGTACAAATTTTGGAAACCTCTTCAGTGTCCGTAGGAGAAGGAAAAGCGAATTGAGGGGAGAGTTATTTTATTAAGAATGATGAAACTGCATGTTACAATCTTTAATTTT
This sequence comes from Ophioderma brevispina, assembly GCA_023653785.1. Lineage (NCBI taxonomy): Eukaryota > Metazoa > Echinodermata > Ophiuroidea > Amphilepidida > Ophiodermatidae > Ophioderma > Ophioderma brevispina. Next base: position 4,114 of record JAMKCH010010019.1, read on the forward strand.
GCCAGCACGATTGGGGACGATATTTAGAAACTAGCTGTAAATTGTTTGCGATGGAGGAATGGGGTGGTATCGGTTGATGATCATCATCATAAATGAACGTTGGTAAACGGGCTTTGTTCTTAAGACCGAGGAATGTCATTAAAATGTTCCAGGTGAGTTTAGTGTGATTTTTACAGGTCTAGTTTGTTGGTGTAGTAATCTTTTTTCGAGGCTCTTAATAAAGTAGTAATCATTACGATAAGAGTGAATTGATCTAGATCAAAGTTGACGGGTCACAATAAAAGGGTTGCACCTATCTGTACTTTTGACAGATCCATCAGTTACATCCATATTTGGTCGTCAGAGGCGAGGTAGGGCGATGGTGCGGCTGATTCAAGAGCTTTATGGGCCGTGCTGCAGGCCCGCAGAGTGAAGGTCCTCCGTCCACAGTACTTATTCCTTGATTGTAATCCAGCTGTTGCGCTATCAGGGGGCTGAGATACTGAGCACAGTTCGGTATTACTCTTGCCAGGACTTGTATGCAACGATACATGAACGAGGAAGGCCACAGACATTGGTGAGGGAGGCACATGTACGAGGGTTTTGCAACGTTGGTGGCAGCTGCTCTGAGGGTACCGCTGGACCAAATCCATCCATGATCATTGTGCTCTTGGGACACACAACAGTCCTTGCTTGCTGAAAGGCAAAGATTATGGCAGCGAGAGCCTGGAGTACTGATCGCCAATTCTTGAGTAGTTCTTCAACAGTGTCTCCTCCACAATAAGGTTCAATCGACACGCCCTCTCAGAAGATCACCTAGTATACGGCACATTAACTCTTCAAGGCTCTCGGACAGGATTGTCCCATTGCTGATCGAGTGTAAACCCTGATTCCACGAACGGTGTGGCTACGCCGCAATACTTCATCGAGCTGTGAGATAGAGGGATCTGGCAAAATGCACTGGTAGATCCTTAGTAATAGAAACTTCCTCTTGCTATTTTTCGTAGCATTGGAATCTACATCTGGCATGAGTGAAGGTTGGGGTTTGCTGTAGCGGCCCAACTGCCGCCAAGGCGGTAACAAGTCTGAAGCAACACTGGCTCCTTAACAAAAATGAAGGATTGAGGTCTCCATGTTGATCCCAACATCTTCTGGACGTGCAAACATCTTTCTTTTCCAACTCATCGAACTTACTTTGCGCATTTGACGCTTGTCATGGGCATACTGGGGTAGTCGGCCTTTGCGTTGTGGGAGTTGTACCGACCCATATTAACCACGGCCTTGAAGTTGCTAGCTGATTCCATTGTAACCTGGAAACGATGGGTTGAAGACTCCATCTACTCGTCTTTGAAGGTTGTGAAATCTTTATCTGATCTGCAGGTTTTAGATGAAGAAACTGGTGGTACTGGGGTACTGCTGGTTGATACTAGATGTGCTTTGTCGTACAGGTACAGCTTCCCCGGTTCGCAGAATGTACACGGAGCGTAGGTGACCAAAATGCTTTTGGCGTTTCAAAGTTAGAGGGTCGTTGGTGAGATAAGGGATGCGTATTTTCCCGCCAACACTTTGCAGAATGTTGGGACTAGTCCACATTGGTAGAGTCACGAGATTTGGTGATATGGGGTGTCCAATCATGGTTCCCAAGGCAAATGTTATCGTCCTACTGGATATTCTTGTGGGAGTTCGACTCAATGAAGTCCTCTGGCCAGATGGTTTTGGTCTTTGCCGGACACATAATTGTGAGCAACGACGTATATTGCTGGACGGGTGGGATGGAAGTCTAGGCTGTATCCATACACATAGTGGTGTCCTCACCGAGTGATTTCTGTCGCTTAGCAGGTCTTATTGTGACATCTTTTAATTCATGAATGGGATGCCGGCTAACACATCAACATCCATTCTTGATCACCAAACTTCGAATGTGCAATCACGTCCATGCACGGTAAATGTCGCTGTTGTGGTATCTCCTACGACAGCTAGGGGGAGGATCCGTCCGCCTGGTGAGCAGATTGCGATGTAGACTAAATATGCGCGTTGATGGATCTCGCCTTACTTTCCCGAAAGAGGTTGCCTTCTGCCCCACTATCAATGGTTTCCTTACTGTGGGGTGACTGTGAAAACGTTGAGAATGGTTGACTGGCCCTACCTGAACACGGTTGGCAGACCTAGCTGGGGATCGGCTTACGTCACCCTGGTTAACAAAGGCACATGTACTTGTGTCCGGATGAGTTTCGCTTTTTTCATCAGTATCGTCGTCAACTATGTTAGCAACCTGCCGAGCACGAAGGATGAACTTTCTGTCTTTCTCTGGAGGTAGGGACATTCGCTCAAGAAATGTTTGGATTCCTGTCTACCAACCTGCTGACATATGGGCACGACTTAGAAGAGCGTGGTTGTTGCAAAGCACTACTTTTTCTTGGTCGACCACTGGAAGGGCTTCTGTATGACTGTGACCGAGGAATGTGGTTCGCATGGAGCGGGCATTCTCTGTGAACTAAGTCTCTAGCAAGCTGTCTAGGCCTGGAGATTTCTGGTTTGATAGAAGCTAGAGTACGCGAGCGAAGCTCAGTCCCATATCGTTGTTTACATTTTTGGGAGTTTCCTTGATGAAAAAATCAATCGGAGCCATGTTAGAACTATGAAGTTCTCCAGTTTGGGGTTAGCTCTTCATCATCATCGACAGCCACTCCCATGGTTAGAATACACCATCTTTGGCATGTAAGTTGTCCTCTACAAACGCAAGGAGCCTCTGGTATAAATCCTCTCGGCGTTCATCTGGTTCAAGATGGTATCTGGCCTAAATCCAAAAAAATGAAATGACCACCTGTACTCTGAAATCCATAATGGAGGTGAATGAGCTGCCAAATATCGCAGAGGGATTGGAATTTTTGACCATGGTGTTACGGGCGATACACCGGCAGTTAGTAATTTGCCCTAGCATAAGGTCCAGAGTTGCACACTTTTGTTGTGCGGTTTTGCGACTGGCTTCTGTTACTTTTTCGCCGTCCCTCCGTCATGGGGTGGGGGTGGTTACACTGGGAGATGCTTTTTTTTCTTTCCCCCGTTTGACCGTCACCAAGGTAAGGAGAGAAGTTTGTGCGTCTAATGATAAAGTGTATATTCAAGTTTTGTTCCAATTCTCAAACAATTGACAGTTTCATGTTTTGTGAGACTCCACTGCTAATCTGATCACGGGTTGGACTCCATGATTCGTGAATACATGATTGAACAATGTAAAGAGCTCTTAAACAAGACCAACGGGGTTATGACGGCTCTATATTATAGCTGACTATTGTCCTCACAAGGTTTGAGAAGACAAACAGGCCTTATTATATTTTGTTAGACCAATGTTTGATTAATCCTATTAATATTATTAAGCTTAAAAAGTTCAGGTAGATGCACCCAATTTGTGGAAGTTGAGGCTGCGAAATAGAGATGAGGTAGGTTCTTTATCCAGTGCTGCCACCACGCCACTACGGTTAGGGATGGATTATGTCCATCACATCACCACATACTTGACTGTAGAGATCTGTAGATCACAACATGGCTGGCTAGTAACAGTGACTTATCAAGCTGTCACCCAGAAACATTAGCAGGAGCTTGTACACTGCAATCAGCCAATCACAATTGGCGGTGCAGTACATGTACCAACCCCATTGATGTTTGCCCATACCCCAAAATGATATAAAATGACTTTCTGCTTAGTCTGACAAGAGGATCATTTGGGATCCACTTTCAACAACATCTAGCATTTACCACGGACATGATGACCATGAACTTTTATGTCTTACCTGTATCTTACTTTAATCCTCTTAAAATTTACACCTGTACTACTCCCCCCCCCCCCATGGAATAGAACAGGGTCCAAAAGTTGGACACCTGCATTTTTGGAGATCTAGGTCCACTGAAACCCAAACAGTAACAACATCAATTTTAGCATAAAATCCTACCAAAGTAACATGCCAATACCACATCATATTAATAGACAATTGAGGGTACCAGGAGATTTTCTAAGGCTACACATTTCAATAAATTTTGTACTTATTGTTTTAGCAAAAGCCACTGAAGAACCTTACAGAAGGTTGGTAAGGAAAAATCCTCGCGATCCCGGAACGTGAGTGTCGTCTGCCATTGTTGTTTGGTGATGGGGCCAGAAGTCCAGAAAAAAAAAAAAAAAAAAAAAAAGAAAAAAAAAAAAAAAAAATGTTTAAAAAAACATGAGGTACTATGTCCACTGAGTCCCAAGGTCCATGATGGGGGTCCCAACTGTCACCACCCCACCCCCTCCTTTCTACCAGTTCATCATCATAGCCCTTACAGAACTCATACGCATGCAATATATTAAGGGTCAAACATGCGACGGTTTTTGTGCATGGTCACAAGGTTCACATTAGGTCACCAAGGTCACATGAGGTCACCAACGTTTCACCCCCAACCCCCCCTCCTTTCCACAAAGTTACATCTTTAGCCCTTAGGGAACTTATAGGCTGCAATCATAAAACATCTATTATTAACCATTTTGTCAACTGCACATTGTATGTTTTTTACAAAGGTTGTATATAGGGTACAGGGTTTTTGGTGATGCTCACTCAAATATAGATATTACTAAGCTTGAAAATTATCAGGAAAGGGTAAACAACAATGGAATGTTGTCAACCTCCGCCATCCTAAGTGCTGCCTACTGGTAGGGTATAACCTGTGAAGGTACTCCAAGTAGCTGGTCTCCATTAACAGTGTCCTCCATGTGTACCGTGTCAGTCACCTAGCAGGTAACAGAGTAAACTACATAATGTATACTGATGATGCACAGCTGTTTTGCACCCAGTGGCCTGTTTACTTCACAATACTAGGCTTGTAGGTATTACTCAATTATACCTTGAGTAGGAGTAGCCTTTTATCAAAGCTTTGATTATTTATTCCATTTGGGTGTGTCCACCCCTCTCTGACCGCTCAAAGCTGATCGTAATCAAGCCTTTTCCCGCAATCTTTACCTTTTCTTTGTTACTCAGTGATTTTCGGGATATTTCTTCCGGAACTATAGCGATCGTTGATTGGCAATGATGATGTCATCGTTCGCTAAAATAGTTCCCAGATACGAGTTTTATTGGAAACTGATCAAATAACATTCATTATTGAGTCTTTGGTACTGGAATTCAAACAAAGCGAATACAGCCATGGCAGCGAGGATCCCCGATACGCAAGCTGGGATTAAATTGGCGAACACTCTTGCTGCTGTTAAAACGGCCCGGTGGAAATCATGGTAGAATTACAACACTGCATCGTTTTGTCACTGTGTTTAATCCCGTGACGGTGTAGGATTATTCGATCTAGCTGCAGTCTGTGCTGAGTCCCGTGCTGAGTATATGAGATTAGGTAATTGAAGCTACGGCTACGTTTACTGATGTGATGCGTTTACTATAAATGTGAATTCATTCATTGTAGTGAACGATTTTGGTATTGTTACCGTGTTTCCATGCATCGTTCAGCCATGTTTGGCCGAGAGTTTAGGCTTAATTGTGCATTATGTTGGAGGTGCCTTGTCAATTTTTCATGGAAGTTGCCGAGGTAAGTCTTGTCTAGACTAGGACTAGAGGTGCGTGGCCCCCTAAATTCTCGGCGTGAATTTGTGCCTAGATTTCATTCTGCTGGAAGTTGGGATGTTAGCCACACGCCCATTTGGCTTTGCATGATGATACGCGTGTCAGGATCATTCATTTTAATTTTAATGTTCAAAATCACTTGTCAGGTCTGTGAGTGGCAATTTGACTGGTCACGCAGACGAATATTTGTAAAATGCCCTAGTCTAGTCTCATATTCAGTATGTTTGTGCAGGGAGAAGGTGGGAATAACTTTTATGGGGACTTTTATTCTGCAGAGTTGGGCTACAACTAGCCCATATGCCATCTCACATACCGTACAGACTCACTCACACTCGCAGCTGTCAAGACTTCATTGAGTGAACTATTTTGCTTTGATCGTATGCTAATTAAGCCGTGCAAAAATCGATACGGTAATTGTAACGGGCGACGTCATCGCGCGATATTGGCAAGGTAGCTGAAAAACAGTTGGCATCGATGAAATTGGGGCGGGTGCTTACGATGACGGACATACCTTTGATTGAACACCAACATTATGCTTGCACAGGTAAATACCAATTTGCGCAAAGACGCCTCGCTCCGCTCGCCCTCACGCCTCCGGCATTCGACACGCGCCATCGGCGACGCTCGCGGTTGGTGGATAAAAATACGAGGCGGGTTCTTGACAAAGACTAGGAGTAGAGGCTAAAGGAAAACATGGAGTCCGCTTGATTAAAGACCATTTTGAACAAATCGGACTACGTTTATCATCGGTGTGCGTAAATGCGCACTGTGTGCGAACGACAAGACAAGAAAAGAAAAAGCTATTCCCATTGAAATAGAACGGAACAGCAAAATCCAGTTTTTGTGCTAAGGATACAGTTACACTATGTTTTATCTTATTTGATGTATTGTAAAGTAAAGAAAATGTGGTGCGCATACTTGGACACAACAATCATGGCCCAAAAAATCCAAATTTGCTTGATTGAAAAAATGCCGAAAAACCATGAATTTGCAATTTTTAAAGATTTTGCGATTTTTGCATGACGTCATTTTTGACGTCGCTGTGACGTCATACAACGGGTATGTTGTACTTTTTTGGTATCAATGAACTCGGGAGGGTCAAGCTATCCATTGGTACCACACATACGATAGTTCATAAATCCGTTTTCCGAGATTAATCCCCCCCCCCCCCCCACCCCCCCGTGGTGAGATTGGTCCAAAAAGGCCCAGATTTTAGGTTTTAAGCTTGGGTTAACACGTAAGTATCTGGGCTGGGTATTCAGTCATGGGTAGGAAATGGACTTTTGTACCCAGAGATGCACGCCACCTGATTAAAAAAAACCCTGAAAATTGGAGGGGGGGGATTCCGGGGGCCGCCTTAGGCAAGAGCACGCGGGGGCCCCGGGGGCAGCGGCCCCCCGGAGCTCCTGGATTTTAGCATTTTAAATCACCAGAAATCAATCTGGAGGAGTACAAAATTTCTTTGAAAAAAAATAATCTTTCAAACAGAATTTATTTTTTTTGGTACATTTTTCATTGAAAATATGCTTATCTGGTGACAATTTCCTTGTTTCAGATCATTGCTCCAGTTCATCAGATGTCATGATAATGAAGATGATCAACTGAAGCCTACTAAGCCTTGCCAGTGGTTTCTGTTACAGTCCTCACAGCAACGGCTTGAAAAACAGATGGTACTATTTGCATTTTGCAATGCCCTCCCGGTTTCTTGATGTATATTATGCGTGACCATTTATCCATTTGATCGCTTTTCTTCCCCAACGATCCATAATTCGCGTGCGTTTCTACACCATGGTGGGATGGGCCAGGTGGCAGTGCAGAGCGAGTCGCATTGCCAGTCCAGCCTGGTTCAGTTTCCTCATGTACTCTGAAAAAAATTCGTGTGTCATATCTTTCACTTCCAACCATGACCAGTTCCATTTATTCTTATCTTTCCTTATACCGCTTGTAAATCATCAGTCAGTTTCAACAAACTTTCAAATTTTCCCATTTTCCTACCGAAAGTATACGGGCATAAACATGAATTAACATCACATCGCGCGCTCGCTGCTCAACGTCCTTGTTCAAGGTAAATTCAAGTTGCCAGAGGGAGCGTTATATAGCACTAAATGCTCGTCGTTAAATGTCACAATCAGTAAGTGATTTTTGGCTCCCAGACGACCTGAAAACCGTTTTTTTTTTGAAACTGTTCTAACAAAACAAAACAACGATGGACAGTTTTTTGAGTGTTAAATTTAAAAAACAGATTTCCGGGAAAAGGAAAACCAAAAAAGAAAAAACTGGCATCTCTGTGTAACAATCCCAACACCGGTCAACAATCTCAAATTTAAGAACAAAAAATGTGGGGGCTTCTCTCACAACATTTTTACCATAACCTGCATTCCTGAGATCTATATACCAAACTTTTCTAGGAGAACTGACTCCAATGCTCATGCATAATATAACATGATGATGCTTATAAAGGCCAAGAAAAAAAAAAGTTTGTCTCAGATGACCGCGCGCATTGCTTTTAAAAATTGTAATATTAAAAAAGTCAATAATTAATTTTAAATTTTACTCAAAAAAATTTCAGAAAAAAAAGGAAATTCTGAGCAAATGAGGGCCAATTTTTTTCTTTTAAACGCAGAGTCAAAAAGCAAACGTGTTTTTTAAATTCCGCCATTCGCAATTAGCATTTTCCAAAATAAAAATTAAAAAAACGGCATTTCGCATTTGCTTTTTCACATGTCGTTTTCTGAGACAAAACTTGTTTTTGGGGCCAACTCTGAGAACATAGAAACAAATTCTACTTCTATTCCAGTAGAACGCCGTGGCATACTTCCGGTAATTTTTACAAGGAGTGACCCCCGATATGAGTCACAAACTTTTAAATCCAAGCGCTCGGATTGCAGTGTGAGAGTCCTCGAAGAAAAATGTAAAATTCGAAATGATAATGAAAATTTTCGGTTTATGTACCTTACCACGCATATAAGATACAAAACTTTGATTTCCAGTAGAAATTGGTAGAGATATGTGAAAATTCCCGTGCCAGAAAATTAAAAAGCTAAACACGACGCCGAAAATACGTACCAAAATGGGGAAAAGTCGAGTCACGAACAACAACAAGGAGAAAAATAACATTTTAAGCAAGCCGTGAGAATTCGCCATCTACGAAAATGCTAACAACAGAGTTAGATCTTGATGGACATTAGTTTGTCTGAAGAAAAATCCGTGAATTATGCATGTTAATACGCCATTCGCATGTTTTGTGGTTTTCGACCTGAAGGTGGGTTTGCATGCGTGACAATGACACGCAAGCATGAAACTCAGTGATACGGACCTCGTGCAGAATTTTTGTTTACCCGCGAGAAGAAAACCGAGCTTTTATTTGTGTCTCTGGAAACTTCAGAAGGAAAAAATAGGTGCTTAAATTGCTAGTAATTATATTGGGAATGGTATCGTTTTACAGAAAGATGCACTCTAAAAGATAAGATAAAAAAGTAAATGACTGAAAGACGACTGCTTGAATCCCCCAAGCTTATTCTAGTGCAACAAATCATTAATCCAATACGGAATAAAGCCCGTGAACACCATTCAAATTCTGTGCACATTGATTTATTTCTGAGGAAATAACCGTAAAGGTGCTCAGTGTACGGTGGCGTAACTTGCAATTGAAGGGGAAAGGCCCCCACGAAAAAATCGCCTACTCCTTAAGGACACACCACAAATGAGATCAGGAAAATAATAAATTGATAGTAATAACATACACAATAGTTAATTTAATTTTCCTGGATCTGGCCAGCGCACAGGAGGTAATAAAAAAAAATATGTCCTTGGCAGGCTCTGAACCCGTATCGCCAGCTTACTTGATAGCGCGCTTGCTACTGAAGCTTAATCATGTTGACACATGTAAGAATGAAGAAGCGATTGATCAACTCTATAAGGTATATATAAGTTGATCTATCTGTCGAAGACATTGTTGACAACGTGTTTTCAAACCGCATTTCTAACAAGTACGGTAATTGCCATCGATAATCCTATCATAATATGAAAGATACCAATAGTTTATCTCATATGCTAAAAATGAGTCATTCATTTGATAAGATGCACATCGCAGTACTTGAAAAATGTAAAATTGCAAAATTCTGCTGGAAGTTGACAACATGATCATGACTAAAATTCTGCACTTATACGACGGTGGAGAACGCCGATTGAAAAATTGTAGATTTTTTAAAAAAAACACTGAATTGAGTTTGAGTGAGTTTTAGCCCTTTCGACACGGGCTAATTCTGTATACGTAATAATTAATCAACTTAACATATGCTAATGAAAACCGCAGCGGGAAAAAATATCATCCTCGTAACCACGCTGCTCCTATGCCGCTCACCAAAGTTCGAACCCTTAAAAATGACCTTTTACGGCTCTAGGCGTAGTTGGAGTTCCTACTGATCTTTATGTACCTTTACGCTTTTCTTGACCATATCTCTGACTATTTTACACCTAACTATATGAAAACCATAAAATTAGTACAAAAAAAATTAACGAATAATTACAATTGGTTCTGTTGATGATAACAAGTTGCCTCTTCTGAAGCATACTTGTTAAAAATAACAAACCCAACGCATAATAATAACTAAAAAAGCTATAAACCACCCAATGGCCGAGTTATGGACAGATTGCATTTCTCAAGGTATGTGCAACTTGGGGTGTGAATAATAATGGATAATAAGTCATTTGCGCATTGGAGGAATTGAGCTAAGTGGATGTTGCACCAAAACCTCAACAAGCTATCACAGGTAGTTAGAAATGTGTATTTTTGGGGCCAAGCAAAAGAAAGAAGAGAACAGGTCAAAATATGAATTGATATATTTCCACCCCTGAGAGATGAGAAGGGCACCCCGAGGGAATGGAGGCACACAGAGGTATTTTGATAAAACAGATCTTTAGGAACAATATTAACTAATACAGCGGTCCCCGGACGGCAAGTGTTGTCTGCCGTCGCGGTTGGTGAATGGGCCAAGGTCACAAGTCATCAAGGTACCATGAGATCACCAAAAGTCACCATACCCCGTCCCCTCCCTTTCCACCCCCCCCCAAGTCTATCGTAGCCCACGGAACTCACCACGGCATGCAAGATATGAAGGGTTAAACATTTGGACCACAGACATACGACCAGAGTATATCCCTATTTGCCTCTCCAATTCTGCAAACGCACAAAATTTTTTTTTTATTCCTCAGTCCAACAGATGCTGGGAAGATAAACCCTGGGGCCTGAACAACAAATGAAAAAATAAGAATGTCCCTTTAACGGGTAAAGAAAGGACCCTTTTACTTGCAAATGATGGAATGGAAATGGTCCTTAGGCAAAAAAAAATCATCGCGGACCCGAGTGTCGTCTGCGTCGCAGAGAGTTTGTTGAATGGGCCCAAAGGTCACACGAGGTCACCAGGTAAATGAGGTCACCAACATGTCACCCCACCCCACCCCCTTTATTTCCACCACGACATCATCTTAGCCCTTATGGAAATCATTACGGCATGCAAATATTAAGGGTTAACATTTGACCATATGGACAGACACACACACAAGATACACACACACACCCCACAGACATACGCCAGAGTAATCCCTATGTGCCTTCTGCATTCTGCAGACGACACAAAAAAAAATTGTTTGTTTGGGTTAACCCGGAAACGCCCCTAAAAAACTGCCGATCACAAAGTTTGTATGCAATTATTAGCACAAAACTATTCTGCCGACCGACCCTTTATTTTATCCACAATTAAAAACAAATATTTATTTTACCAACACAAAGATGAAAAATAACAAAAACAAGACAACAAAGCAAGTACAACAAGTAATAAATAAAAGATCTTTGCTATGTCATTAAAAAAAGCTTGAAATAGTGCATCTGGGGGGGGCATTGTATTCAAAGGTGGATATGAGCGTGAACAGAAAAACGTGTTAAAAAGGGTATCTTTTTTCCAACAGGCGATTTGTACGAGCTACATTGATTAGGGTGTCAACAAACAGCACAATGTGGTTTTTATGGAGGGAAAAAAGCCTATGTTTTTGTATCTGCAATTGTGATGTAGGTGTTTAGGTATGTAATACGCAAATTAAAGCGAGATCAAAAAATTGTAAAGCAAAACAAGTATAAAGGGTATATAATGAACCCAATGCATTGCTTAAGTGTTTAAGCTAGCAAAAACAGACAAAAAATACTTGTTTAGGGTATATTTTTTAGTCGGTTGCCAGTGGAAGACTGTTAGGGTTGGGAGCATTGGAAAAGTCCATGTTCAAGGTCGGTCGGGTAACGCCAAACAAACATTTTTTTATGCCCTATGTCTATTTGTGAGCAGACACACACAAATCTATACCATAAACAATCTAACTGGTGCCTTGTCTTTTCAATTACATACATAGTATTTACAACAATCAATTTATTCTGTAAGGAAAAGGTTGGCCATTTGACTTCCAAAAAACCCTGAACCAATTAGGAATTGGGGTCTTTCAATTCTGACATACAAGTCTCTAAGTATTACTAAAATAAAATTGACAGTTATTGTTTCATACACTTTCAAGGCAGCAGGCACTTGGTTGCCACAATACTAAATTAAATCAAACCACTCATTTGTTGGTCTACTTCATTCTCCATAAGTAGTGTCTACTTTTATATAAAACACAAGAAAATCAATCAATCTTATAAAGTCTATCTTACAGTGTTATTAGTATTGGAGGCTCAAATGCATCTTGTCCAGTTATTGGGTGTTGCCTTGATTGATGGCAAGGGGTTGTGAAATCGGTCTTACTACAGAGAGAATATAAAAAAACACACATTCTTACATTATATACCAGCTACTGCTTTGGTCATCTACCAGAGGGTGTTGAACCAATCCCATAAGCATTACAATGTGCTAGTCTGTACTGGACTGAACTCAGTCAGTACTGGTAAAGAGGTTCCCCAGTTTAAGAACCACTATTGAAATTTCATGATCATGCAAAAATTCCATAAGTACTAAGGCTTTGTGGGCTAAGAGGAGCATAAAAGTCAGGGTCTTATGTGTTAAGAATAGGATTTTTGGGAGATCACATGATCCTTATTACGGTGAAATTTATAACTGGTGCGATTGTGGTATTGACTAAATACACCCTCTGAGTTCATCTACAAGGATTATGTGAGCAAACAATAACATATGATCAATCATCAGCACTGTCAGCCCTATGTAGAAACAAAACCTCAACATTTTTTTCATGCCGATTTTGACTACCCTTCACATGGACCAGTGCGATGTTGGAAAGACCACTGGTTACCTGGAGTGATATGTGGCAGGAACAGACCGGGCTGATCACTACTCTTTTTGACAAAGTTTGCAACTTTCTACATGCTCATGAATTACTCTCTGATACACAGGACCAACAGCTTTACGCGAGTAACTACGGTAATGAACATGAGGTGTTGGGCAACCACCATATAATGCACATTCTTACTCAATGGGGGTGTGAGAGAAATTCCATATCACACTCTATAATTTTTAATATTTCCACTAATGCAGGAATATTCAAGTATATGACCAAGAAACCAAACTCTTAGGGGGCTCGCGCTAGGATTGCTCTTGCTATTCGTCTTTTACCCTGCGGTACTGGTAGCACAAATGATATGAAAAGCAGTGCATGAGTTAAATTAAAAAATTATTTTCATGAATTGTGTTTTAACAACACTGACCCATTCTCGGACTATTATGAATTAGCTGTTTCAGGTAGTCTAACATGCACTTTAAAAGCGAGCAAAACGTGCATTAAAGTTTATGAGCTGTATCTTCCCCATTCTCTCTCTCTGCATTTCTTCTTGTTTCACTCTTTCCTCCCTCCTCTCTTACTTTCACACTCACTCTCTGTGATAAATACACTTGGGCCAACTTTCATCCGTTTGGATGTTAATTAGGAATCTGTTAAGTTGGTTATAAAGCACTAGGGAGAAAGATCTGAAACAGTAGATCATGACTTAATATTTTGCAATCTTTTTTTTTTATCACCGCATTTGGGAGCACAAGGGAAAGTTCCTGAGTGAGGGTCTAACCCCCTTTCCCCTGTTGGTTATGCCACTGCAAGCCAGTTTGGATTGGATGTTTCAAAAGCAAGAAAGAAGACTAGAGTTAAACACTCACCTAATCTGACAGTTTGCAGGAATGAGCAAAAGCTACCAGCCCCCCCATGTCCAGCTTGGATACACACTCAGTCAGTTTGGATAGGCACCCAACATGTTCTCTGATGTCATTCAGTAGTTCTGTCACAAACACTAAATAAAAGAGAAACACAAGGAACACACTGTATCTCAATATTTTACTTTTATCCCCCCCAACTATTAAAGCAGTAAACAGCCAATTTGTTTAAAAGCGCCGCAAATTTTTTAAAATTGCGATTTTTGGACAGTAACTTAAGTTGACTGGTAAACTTACCTGCGAATTATAAAGCTTAAACTTTTCTATGTGTTGCAAAGGAATTTAGAATAATTATTAGAATAATTATTTGTATCCCGAAAATAATACAACGGGGCGCTGATGAAAAAGTTGTTCAATAGACATAGCCGGGAAATAGCACATGTACGTGTCAACCTGATCATAGCTTTTCATTGGTGTGCCACAAGTCAAGTTGATCATTTCGTGCAAGGTGCTTTCATAATGCACAGAAAATATATTTTCCAAGGGGTCGTTGATATTAGGATCAGGGATGCCGCAGTCAGGTGATTCCCAAATCTAATTACAAAATCCCTTCTTTCTGTTGAAGATACCGTTCACAGTTTAGTTTACTAGGACAATTACCAACACAACTGTGAATAATTCTCACCAAATTTAAAAAAATTGGGGGCGCTCTTCAAAATGTGCTGTATGTTTTAATAATGCCCTATACCACTGGCACCATAAAAAGGACCGAACAAAAATGATGATTAGTAAGAGTGGTTCAAATACCATTAAAATGGCCCTTTGCAAACCCAAAACAATTATACAAACAAGGCAACTTGAATGAAATTGACATCCTTACCTTTTGTTCGCAATAGAATGATTTGTAGACCTCAGTTATCAATGGAATTTACTCGCACCGTCACAAATCCCAAAACACAAGCAAATCCTCAATTCCTCTTAAAATCCTAAAAACTTTTAAGTAGTTACGTATACTAACCTTTACTTTCTTTAGGTTAGTACTTTGGAAACATAATATAAGGTACAGTTATCTTTTGTTATAATATATTTATTATACATGCCCTGGTTGAGTAGTGTTATTTCAGTAATGTTAGTCTTTTGCGCCAATTATGAGTTGCAGCGAGCTTGCCTTGCTACATGTACAACCTTGCCTATACTGGTATATATTACTTTCACTCATATCTGAATTTACTACTCATGTCTTGCCCATGCCAAATTTTATTACATGGACGACACCCTTCCAATAATGGACAGTAATGTTTAAGTGCATGTCCGTCTTATTAATTTCTCTAAGATCAAAAACCTTCCTGTAGCAAAAACTCTGTGTCTGTGTTAATAGCATAAGAACAGTCACAGGTTTGGTGGTATTTTCACAGAGTTGACACCACTGAAAGCGGCAATGGCACAGTTTCACAAAATATGAAATTTCTTCCAATTGCTTCAAATATGTCTCGGCATTGGAAGAACAGAGTATTTTTACACATAAACAACATACCACAAAAAAAGATTAGGGACATTGATATGAGGATAAAGACATTACAGGTAAGTTGTAGGCCAAATTCTAAGTTTTCATAACTTTAATCAAAAATTGTATATTACATAAATATTTTGACTTGTACTACTGATATTAAAACCACAAAGGTTTTATAGACCGGTTTCAAAACCAGTGTGATAGAGTGGGAAAATGCATACGGTGGAGTGTTCTTGTGTTTAACGCCCTTTCGTCGTCGTGTGCTGAATTTAACGTCGCGGCCAACGTTAAAATTACAAATTACCAAAAATCGTTGGGTTACCCATAAGGAGCTGATTTGTCGTAATCATTCGGGGTTGAGGGCTTGTATATAAAGCTTTACACCATGCAAAAAATACAAGTTTGAAAAAAATCTTGAGGGCGCCACGACTTTCTCAAAGTGCCAGTTGTCTATAAGTTTTGTCCAACTCCAGCCTTCAATTTCTTGTTTGTTTTGCAAATGCTCTAATTCAATTAAAAAAACATGGAAATGTGTGCTTTATGTATTGGCTTCTTGAAATGGCTGTACTTTCGTAAAGGTTTGCAACGGGAGATTTCCCATATCAGGCGTCCCTAAAAAAAATCGAAAGACTGATTTTTGCCCTGATGTAAAGCTTTCCATAAAAAGATCCCCATCTACAAAGGATAAGCTGAGAAATGTTTCTTGGTACACAAAATTAGAAAAATGCTTAAATTTCGTATAGGAGCAAATACAAAATTTCAGCTATGTTTTAATAATATGCAATATAGGCAAATCAAAATCACCTTTTTTTCTCTTTTAAGACATTTATGTAGTCAAATACAAGGTAAGAAATCTTTGAGTGTCTTATCGATTGTGAAATTACTATTTATGACACAATATCTGGTGCCTCAAAATCTATGTTGACGTTTAATATCCAACCATAAAAAATAGTACAGGGTTATAAGCTAGCAGTGGCGGCCCAGACCTGTTTTTTCTGGGGGTGTTTAATTAAAGGGGGGGGAAAGTGAAATATTTTATTTTTTTTATCAAAATTTGGAGATTTCGTAACCAAAATCGCCGCTTTCCCCAGGGGCAATACTAGGGGGAGCAAGAAAAAATTTTGCGGGGGAAAGCCCCCCATGGTGCCGCCATGTTAGCGGGGCTACTTCGAGTGCTGGTTGTGAATCTTAAAATCTTAATACACTTATTGGCACTTGTC
Source organism: Ophioderma brevispina (assembly GCA_023653785.1). Taxonomy (NCBI): domain Eukaryota; kingdom Metazoa; phylum Echinodermata; class Ophiuroidea; order Amphilepidida; family Ophiodermatidae; genus Ophioderma; species Ophioderma brevispina. The sequence goes on from JAMKCH010010019.1 coordinate 20,561, forward strand.
TGGACCAAACTGACGTTTATTTGCCAATTAAGTGGTTATTTTCATTTTCATTGAAGTAAGGGACGGTCGGCAACTCCCAAAGGGCACCTTCTGTGCTGTAAGGGGAGCAAGTGCTGGTAATGGCCGACCGCCGCCAGCTTGGTTAGCTATATCCCTGAAAGAGTCCAGTTACATATTGTGCAGCCATTCTGGTTTTTGCGCTTCTTAATCTTAACCCCGTTCCGTGGCAAATAAACAAGGAATAATAGAGCATATGATACACATTGCTCACAAAATCTGCCTTTTACTTGGTTTAAAATGTCCTTATCTTTCAAAAACCATGGTTGATGAAACTTAATAGTTTGAAGTATGAGAAAATGATGTTTGATCTTCTCCCAGGATTTTTCAGAAAGGCACATACCTGTAATTGATTGAATAAACCATGGTTTTCTATTTTTTAACTCATTTAACTAAACTGCCTGTGGTCATCTTGGGGCTGCTTTCGATCAATCAAATAACATGTCTGATCATATCACACCATTGAGAAATTAAAATCAACTGGCAGATTAAAAACATCAGCAGAATAATTTGTTCATACAGTGATGGTAGTACTGTCCACAACATTGTCAGAGCATTTAATTCTTTCAGACTGGATTACTGCAAATTTTGCCTAAATTGTATTTTCTAAAAATGATTGAAATGTTTGCGGGATTGTTGCAGAATAGTGTGCCAACTGTGGTGTTAGGAAAGTTCCAGACGTGAGCATGTACACCTTGCTACTCAGTTGCACGGCTACCAGGTGAGAAGAAAGAAGAAAGAATAAATTCAAAACTTGCTAGATGGTATAAATATGTGGAAGGCTGTCTACCCATTAATACAAGACTGCATTGTGAAAAAACAATCAAGAGTTCTATTAGAACTCGTTTGCTGGCAGAACCACTCTTGTTGTGCCATTCCAAACAAAAATGCTGTGGGAAAAAGACTGTGGAACAGACTACCCATGTCAATCAGGAATGCAACCAGTGTCAAGACTTTTTAAATCATGTAAAAACTATTTATCCATAATTTGGGTATGCCTCTGATATTCCTTTCTTTTAGGTGGTTTATTTTATTTCTTTGCGCTTTGTAACCAGGGCCGTACGCAGGATTATTTGGGGGTGGGGAGGAGGACTTCGAATAAGTGGGGACTTTTTGGAAAAGTGGACCCTAACCCCTATAAAATGGTCCTTTTTTGGACTTGTGAACATTTTAGCATCAAAAAGTCTGGGGCCTTTCGTGTCAAAATTTCTTTAAATTTTTGACCTTTTTTCTCAAAAATTTCAGCAAACAGTGGACTTTTTGCCCCTTTTGTGGAATTGGGGCGGTGTGACCACACCCCCACACCCCTGCGTACGGGCTGTTTGGGACCTCAGAAAAGGGGTGGTATAAATGTTAAATTATATTATTGTGTATTACTTTCCTATAAATAGCTTGGAAGATTTGTGTGCAATTGGATGTGTTCAACTGTGTGATATGGACAATAGATAACAGTCTGTGTAATGTGGTATTCTAGTTCTTTTCAGTAAAGGCTCTGACTTAGAGATTTTTGAAATAAATTTTTTTTGCGTAATTAAAATAGTTCTAGAACTAAAGATAATCACCTTCAATACTTACTTCCAAAGTTAGAGATGAATCGGATTATCTGTTTTCATGCAGTAAACATTTGTGAAATAAATCCGACATTTGAAGGAAGAAAAAACGCATCCAACTCACAAAAACCATCCCTGAAATGAGGAAAAACTACCCTCCTGCTAATACGGCCCCCAGTGAAACTCTGCAGGTAATCATTGCTCTATGTAAAAAGACATATCTGCATCCCTGCCGAATTTGGATCGCCGATGGCAAGGCTAAAATTGGTAAATGACATGAATGAGAGAAGAAACAGAAATAAAAACTCAATCAGACTAATGCGGCCAAGAACGATATCGATTGTTTTCATGATGAAGGTGACAACATTTTCGCTCATAACTTCCAAACAAACATCGTATGACCCTAAGATTTCAAAAGGTAAATGAGAAACTAGTCGCTTTCTTCTGATACCAAAAAATATTGACCACTTCCGGTGGTAGAAAATTTGGGCTTCTGGGGTCGGGCCATGGAACTTTAATCTTTTATTTGAAAAAAAAGATCTTCAAAATAAAGTGACAGGGGTGAATGTTAACCTAATGTATTTCTTTATTATAAAAGTGCATTGCCTTGTGGGAAATTATGAAATATGACAACTGTACGTACATACCTTGTCGCTTTCTTCTGGGCTGTTCAATTATGAAAACAACTGGTGCCCTATCCTAGACCCATCTGTACAATAGGAAGGATTTGTTTTGGCCTTAGTTATTTCAGAGGATTAGTATATGGACACGCATTATATATATGCAAAAATGACAAAAAAACACCAAATTGTTTGAAAATCGAGTGCCCTCCTCGGAAATCACGGAGTTCAGCCTTTAATACACGATGCGCCATAGTGCAATTACTTGTACATGTTACATTGGTTGGCTGGTGTTCAAACACGGATTGGAAGATTTGTGTGCAATTGGATTGTATTCATCATGTGATACGAGACAATAATAAAAGTTATGACAATCTGTATTGAAGTTCTTATTAGTTAATACACGAGTGCCATAGGCCACTTTAGCTGTGAGTTGCATATTTGCATATATGATTGTGTTCAATGGTTGTTCAATAGTTAGACCGACGTAAGTAATGCAGTTTAGATTTTTATATAAAATGGGGAAAATTATATTAAAGGGACACAAAACACCTTTACAAGAAAGAAAAATGGGACCCATTTTTTTTTTTTGATAGTTAGAATGCTCACCCAATCACTTTTGAGGTTCGTCAGTTCGTTAGTGTAAGTATTGGTAATCGCTTTAGGCCGTCAGGATTTAGTTGAGCTGTGTAAGATGATCCGGGGTCATGTATATTCCAACGATCCGACGTCCTAACATTGGCCCTTTGAGGTTGGGACGGATTGGAACAGTCAGGGTTTTAACCCTACTTTTATTCGACACTGGCTGCGACGTACATGTACAGTTGTGACTCTCTGTACACGGGCCGCCGGTTTTTTAAGTCCATCAGAAAAAGACGGAATGTTTCCTTAGTCATTTACCCATTTACAAGTGAATCCATGGAGGGAGGAGAGCGTATTCTGATTTTAATCAATAGCTGGATACAGATCAAATCCAGACGGTTTTGTTTGATATTACCCGATAAATCCCAGCAAGTTTCCACGGGATTTCAAAACGGAAATTGCTGCCACAGGCAGACCCTAACACTAGGCTCCTCTCTCCCTAGAAACAAAGGTAAAGAAGCAAAAAATGAATCTTTGTATATACTAAGATGATGGGTATTTTTCTATAAATTACTTTTCTTCAAATTAAACCGGCAGTTTGGTTCATCTCCTGGGGACATTGTATTACCTGGTTAAGCAATAAGGTGTTGTTTTAAATCTGCTGAATATCTTGACTAATATTGTTCATTTGTGACATTGTTGTTTAATTTGAAATAACAGAACCTTCCATATAATTGAGGCGAACACACACAAGGTTCTATAAAACAATTTTTTATCTGTAATTTAAATGGCACTTTGTGGTTCACTTCTGGGGACATTTGCATTATCTGATCTTGATTACCATTTCCTAACACTTTGCATTTTTACTGCATTTGATTAATGCTACTAATATTCTTTGATTCCATGTATAAAAGCACATATTGAAAATTATATTATTTGTTTTAAACTATACACAGTTAGTTCATCAGCATAAATTTCATCAAGTGCTTCTTTGACACGATCTGAAAGAGAAACCATTTATTTCTAATCATGAAACACTATAACAAATAATGTTAGTTGGGGTTATGGAATGTACTTGCAATTTACCAGTGTTTAGGTGCACACTCATATCACAATAGTTGAGGGGGTACACACATCATTTCAAGTGTTTGTAAGTACACCCACAAAAATGTTTAAGTGATGTGATGGTATGCACACTGTGCACAAGTCTTATTGAATTGCACACCACTCTCGCAAGTATTTTCCGCTCACCTATGCCACATGAGTGCCACAAGTGTTTATCTTATGGAAAGTTTCAGTATATTATTGTGGGCAAGCTTTAATTAGAAATAAAGTTTAATGCACGAACGAATATTTGATACTAGTTTCCCTTGCAGAGAAGCCCGTTTTGCTGAAGTTGCGGCAAATATTTTAAAAATTGTCATACCTAAATGAAATGGTTTTGTTCCATGCTTCCTTTCCCGGCTGGCTATACCTTGGAATTTAGACTATTTGGTCCAAACCAACCCCCTCCCCCCACAAAAAAAGAAAAAATTAACCTCCCCTCCTCTCCCATGTACAATGTGGAAAGAAGTACTAAATCATTGTTTATAAGATGATATAAGCAGTACCAGCTTATGTGCATATTCCTATTGGTAAAACATTATCAATGTGGGGGAGGGGGATTAGGGAAGCTCAATATGTATCACCCCACTAAATTATTTAATTAAACATATTAACATGTTTTTACAAACATTTAGTGATTCGCAAAATTGACGGAGGGGGTGGTGGGTGAAGCTCAGTGTATTATTAAATATCTCAGTAAAATAATTAACATAACACGAATAGACGATTTTACGGAATTTGGGCGAGGTCACACATGCCGTGTCTGACAAAAAAAAATGAGCACCATTCAATTTATTTGGCACCACATAGTCATGTGTTCGATTTCAAAAGAAATTTGCAAGACATTTGAGTGGGTTTTGAGGGAGGAATGAGGTAATAATATTTTCGGTCAAGTATTATTTAATCAAATACGTTTGAGTTGTATCGCTCGATCGCTGGATGGTAGGACTGAGTTTGGTTTTTTCTTCAGGTGGCCGTCAAATCTCAATCAATCAGAGCAGTTTTTGGAGTATTGGGTAGGCCACAATCTTTCCTCATGGAAGCCGTTCGCCGTGTGATGCATCTTGCAACTGCTTGTAATAGAGGCCTCCTATTATGCCACAGTCATACACCAAAAACAATAAAATAGTATCGTATACCGCACGTGTAAATTGGGAGTTTTTAACAGGGACATGATGTGTTCTACTTTCCAGGCGAGGACATTTCATAAAGAAATTGAAACCAATTGGACGAGTGGTCATTGTACATAATGCAAAATCGAATAGAAGGCACCCCAGGAAAAAAGAATCAATTTATCAGCAAGATCATTCAAAAGCCAAAAAGACCCATTTCCGAGGTATGTTTTATTACGGGGCTTCTTCGACACTTAGCAAAAGAGACTACTTTCCCATATGGGTATGCACATGCATGTGCAAGTACTTTAAAGTACACACATACATATGCAAGTGGTTTTTGGGTGTGCCTGTAGCTGCAGAATTTGTATTTGGTCATTTCCTTATAACGTATGTGACAATAACGATAGTTGACAAAATTATTTTTAACAAAACACAAAATTCAACAAATTGCCATCCTTGGTGATATATTCATTATGAAGATTATTACGGCAGGGTGAAACTTGTAATATTGATGATTGGTTGTAAAAAAAATAACATTATTGTGTGTTTGGTGAAAAATAACAACAAGATGTCCATACATGCTGGTTCTGTGTTAAAATGTTATAACAACATAAATTAAACATGATTTTAAAAATTATAATGCTTTTTTTTAAGTCCCGAAATTTACTCACATTTTAGACGTTTCGTTCTCACTCCCCCTCCGGTCAGAGCACTTCTTCAGTAATGAATAATGAAGCTCTGATTGCCAGACTGCTTTACTTTGACTCCCAGCAAGTTTTTATTTTTTGCCCATCCGCTTATTGTGCAAAAGTTGCTTTCAGCATGGCAGCAAGCTGGTCGTACACGTGCGTGCATTACGGAAGACAGTTTCTCCGACCGGAAGAACGAAACGTCTAAAATGTGAGTAAATTTCTGGACTTGAAAAGCATAATTTTTAAAATCATATTACACTACCAGTCCTGATGAACTTATTTCAAGAAATAAATTAACAGGGACCTGGTGCTGGCAGACCTAACAATAACACGAACATGAAAATTGAACAAGTCACAGAACTTTAAAAAAAGTGCCTCGTCGTGTGAAATCGATAATCAATAGTCACACCAAAGATACAAGAAAGATACTTGGAACTAGATAAATAATTTTACATAGGTTTGAGCAAAATTCCTTAACATCTCAATGAAAGAGCAGTTAGGATAAATATCTTTTCATAAAGATGTTCACTCCAGCCCCAATGGGAATTCTCTAGCGTGCGTAAGTGAAGTTCACTCCCTAACTTTTATGGCACCTACCCAGGAAGATAAACCTTTTAAGTGGAAAGGGATCTTTTTATCCATACAAAACACAACACAACACAACATACACACACACACTCTTAGAGTACCAATTATATGTATTTAAAGAAGGACTCTTGTAAATTTATTGTATGAATTGTTTTTATTTCACCTCATGTCAAAATCTCAAAAACAAAGATGTTAAAATTTGGCCTTACTGAAGCTTGTATCAGCACTTACCATTTAACTGAATCTGATGTTACCAATCCAAATGTGAAGTTTCATATACATGAAAATAAAAAGTACATTAGAACTGTGAATATACACATCACAATAAATGTTGATAAAACACAATCTAGAGATAAATTTAGCAAGGTGTTAAAGGTGCATTTCGTGATTCCAGCACCTTCCGTTTTATTCATTGTTCAATAGATATCCTTGAGGAAAGCTTATTCACAACTTTTAAGTTGATCCCGACCTTGCAGTTTTGTGTGATGAGCAAATGCTTGTTTCCCACAGTCCCGTAGACCACTGTGCTATAATTTTGGTCCGTTTACGGACTGAAAATACAAAATTGCAAATTTCTTACAGATACGACCGAATTTGCACGTAAGATTAGGTACACATGGATTACTAATGTTAACGGTTCAGATGATATAAAAATCTATAAATATAAGTCGGGGGACGAGGCTGTGGATCATGAAATGCATCGTGCAGTTATTGTCCGTTTTACTATACCTTATACACAGTGCGCTCACAATTGACGTGTGACCTCTTGTGCCTAGTGTGTATTTAAAGTATAGGGGCTTTACTAGTTAGCATCGCTGCTGCCAAAGTTTACACTCAAATTCAGCGGAACTTTCACACGATCAAGGAAATGTTTTCTTTCTTCATGGTTGCAAATTTTAAAATAAAATGTCATTCGGAAGATGTGCGGTGCTTTTCATTTATGAGACCATGTCCAGGATCATATCAGAACTATCCTTCTTAAAATACCCGTGCACAGCGAATGGTAAATTCATTCTAACATTATGCCAGAGTACTCCCGGAGGACCGCTATATTCATGAGGCCGTAATAGAAAAACGATTTGACCTATGTACTTGGAACTTTCTGTCATCAAGCCCATGCTTTCCTTATTTGATAATAGCCAACAACGTATTGATTGGACCTTGGGAAGGTATGTGGTTGATGTTATATGTAAATGAGTTCCTGATGGCCAAAATACACTACTCAACCCAAGTTAGCTGCATGTTAGGGCAGCGTGTTTTACTCAAGTGTGGCGGTACTCGGCCGTTCATTCGCTGAGGCATGTCACATGGCTAAAATTAGCATACGGTTAACAGGTAAGCTGGGTTTGGGACACAATAATCCAGTTTAGTGTGGTAAAGGTCGTGGCGTATTTTGCCGTGGAGATAACTGCACGATGGCCCCTTCAAAATTAAATGTTAAAAGAATTACATCTATTTTGAACTATCAGAAATTATTGAAATGCTGCAAAGTATACATATGAAAACAGCCATGCAGGCAGGCAAGTTAGTAAATAATTAAGTACATAGGTAATTATGTAAGTAAGTATCGTAAGTA
>JAMKCH010010020.1:0-39174 GCA_023653785.1 Ophioderma brevispina
TTAAGATATTAAAAAAACTATTTTATACACGCCATTTAAACACATTTATATTTTGGCTAAGGTCGAGTAAATAATACTCATATTATTTTGTCCATATTTAAAGTATTAAATGTACTGGGTAAGTGATTTTTTAAGGTATTTTATTGTTTTCTCCACCCTGCGAGTGTATTCAATGAAAATATTTAAAAAAATAATTACAGGACAATGGATGCTCCGATTTCGATGATTCTTTCGTAATACTTATGATAATTCATTATAAAACATGAAATGTAAAAAAACTACATATTCCATCGAAAAGCGCCCTCAATTTGTCTAAATGTTTTCGAGGCCTATAACTCATGTTTCGCGTCAAAATATGCAAACAACCAAAACGAAAACGAACGTAACTATAGAACGCTGCATCAGGCTATTGGCACATTGAATTTGGCACACAATTCATCACATATCAGGGCTAGGGAACCATTAGAAGCCCGATTTTCAATTGTGTGCCAATTCAAATTACGGGGGGCCATGAATTATGTGGATTGGTCGATTTGCCGGTTTTGCCATGGCAACGGTCAAATCGGCTTCATGGTTCACTTTGTATTTACCCCCTGCCATGCACCCAAGTTTCGACCCAGTAGCTTGTTTATTATTTAGTTTCCGTCGTTCTTATGAATTTAGCCAATCAGAGCCTTACGTGGTTACCATGGCGAACCAGAGCAAAATTGACAATGAATTTTAAAAATTTTGTGACAATGGTCTACAATATATGTTTAACTATGTATATACCACTATTTAGGAAAATTAGAACATACTTCAAGTTCACGCTTCATACCCATACCCATCTCTTATCAATTCTATTCCCGCTGGGGGTACAAATTCAGTTGTGATTGCGACTGGTTCAATATACAATATGGAAAATTAACGCTAAACGTATGAGCAAAATACTCTAGTGGTGTATTTTTTCTTGGCAGTATAGAACAAGACAAGTGTAATTTTTTGTATATTGGCTATTTTAAATGTGTATCTTTTTCATGTATTGAGAACAGGTCCCTGCAAGGGTATATCTCACTGCACATTTACCTTCAATCTCCAATCAATTTTGATTTGTTCATCATAGACCAATAGGCCTATACAAAACAATATGATAAATATTATGTAAATAATGATACAAGTGAAAAATTAATTGTTTACAATATTAAATCAAAAATATAAAAAAAATAAAAAAAATAAAAAGTTTATAATAAATTATAAATGGAATTCAAAAGAGAGTATACTAACTGGGATAATACTATGGAAAATATATTCAAAATAACACAGTCCAGTAGCTAGGGATGTCATATACAGCTATAAACCGTTTCGGTGTATTTTTCACTGACAACTAGTATAATTACAAAGCTGGGCCATTAGGGGCCGGGTATATTTAACTGAAAATTGGCTCCGTTAGAGGGTGCACTTTCCAACCCCTGGAAACGATATGGGGCGCTCCACTTCATCCTTTATTTTTCATCCTGGCAGTCCTTGGGCATTAAAGTGAATTCATAATTGTGTACATTAACTTCTTATATAACGAAAACAGCAACAAATACAACACCAAAGGCAGCCTGAACATGTTTGTAATGCATATCCTTTTCCACTTTTACGTGTGTCGACATAGAGTTTTCAAAAAATTCTCGGTCATGATGTTCCGACATCATCGATTGCCGGCAGAGGGATATGATCAAAGGGTCGCTGTTGAAAATCCGTTCCTTTTTGTTCGAGTGAAGTGTTGAATCAGATTAAAATCGGATTGGGGAAGTCCCGTTGTGGTTCCTCTAATCCTCTTTCTTCCATGCTCTGATTACCCACCAAATATTCGTATCTTCAATTGGGAAATATTCAGCCTCTGATACGTTGAATAACAACGCATACTGCAATGCTCGTACTTTGTTATGTTTGCGATGTGTTGTAAACACGTAGTAAAAGGAAAGTATAGTCCAGTCAAAATAGGAAAAATAAGGGGTCAAACCAAAAACAAATTGCAAAAGAACCACTTTTACCTGATTCACTTGAAATATGCAACAACCACATATCAAAGTTTTAATAAAATCGAGAGTGGAACAATGCCTAATTTGCTAATTCAAAATGGCCCGCCATTTCCAAAGGATTTTGACTTATATCTTGGGAATTCTGAGATTGGTACAGACTAATTCTGGTGTCTACACCCATGTTTTAGGGGGTCAATGAAGTCAATTATAATATATTTATGCAATCGGGTAATTTATTCTACCCCCATTTTACATCAATAACAGGCTGTTTTTTTCCATTTTGGGGAACCACTTTTAACTATAATCGTTGGATATGAGAATGGCAAAGGCATTTCTTTCGGTTTCTAATACCCATGTTTTTCGGGTTAAGGAATTCCGTTTTAACATCATTTATATCATTGTTGTATCTTTGATGCTTTAAGAAGAGAGGCCAATTTTTTTTCTAGGTTGACCAACTCAGTGACAACGCCATCGCTCACCGATTTTTCTTAAACTTGTGAGGTAAAAGACATTTGGTCCATGTAAGAATATGATTAAAAATTCAGCATTTGTCTGTTGCCATTGGTAACGCCCTTCTTTTTTTTTGCTGATTTACGGTAGGATAAATCCCAAATTAAGCTGATTTCATACTAAAAACATCATTTGGAAACAAAATTGTACATCAAGACGGTAGATATTTTTAGGAAACTGACTTCATGGATAAATACCTTCATGTTTACACTAAGTGTCATTAAATTTAAAACGAGTCAAGGTTGCCAGCTTCTTAAACTGTTGCCACGTTGAAATAATAGGGCATTTTACTATATATGAAAAACTCTAAATTTTATGGGCAAGGTAAAATCCCATTTTTGCTCGGCACAATGGGTGATTTTTTAATATTTTTTTTTGTCCCATGTAAGTTGACTTAACCGCCCTTCAATTGATGAAAAAAAAAATTGGGGCAAAGTACGGCGTTTACTTGTCACGTGACACCCAAAATCAGGGGATTTGTGATAAGGCGTTTTGGGCGTATTTTAGGGTATTTTTAGCTAAAAAACATTACATTAGTGTGTAATAAATCTTGGGGGGCTAAAAAGTCAGATGGAATACTTTTTTTTTTTTCCAATCCATCTTCTGTCTGAACTGTCTGTTATTGTTTTTGTCTGTCTGTATGTGTGTTTGTCTGTCTGTCTGTCTGTTTCACACTTGGCCAAAATATTCCTTTTGGCCAAACGTTTGGCTGATTGCAGCCAAAGCGTGTCAGAGACCATTACCCAAGGCCCATATTTGGTTTCACAGATTTGGGTCAAAGGTCATATAGGCCGATTAAAGGGTCTTCTGTGAAAATTTATAAATTCCTTCTTGGGCCACAAATAAATTGCTATTTCAACCAAACTAGGCACATATAGGGAGTACACAGATATATGTCAAGTATCACCCACCTCATTGTTCAAGTGTCGCTCAGAAAGAACTGCTGACAAGCCTATTGGGTGTTCACAGATTTGGGTAAAGTCAATGTGGGTCCATGTGAGACAAGGGCTCGTATGTGGGGTAAAAGGGAAGGTCGAAGGTCATTCCGGGGTCACTTGGGTTCCGTATATTACCTTGTATACACCTTTTGGTTGGGCATTTTTTTTTCACTTACGGTAGCGATTTAGTGCAGTAATGGATTAAGTTTGTACCATACTTGGTTGCTTATTCATGGAGACAAGGGTCTTAATGTGGGTACGCATGTGAAGGTCAATTGCCATTTGTCTCATTTCAGAGGTCACGTAGGGTCATTACATTCTTCTTCTCTTGTTCTTTGACCACAAAATCGACGACTTTTGGGACGCGTGTCCCATTTTTTCTTGTTGCCAAACGCTTGCAAAAATAGTTCTGCTGACCCAATGCCCACATGGCTGACATACCAAAGGTCACATGGGCCTGAATTGAGGGGGACAAATTCTTGAATATTTATAAATTCTTTCTTGTGGCTACAAATCAATTGTATAATCACCAGGCAGCCTTTGGGCCAGAAGAACCCTTTACCAAAGGCCCATATAAAACGACCTGCTGAGCTACAGCACACCACTGTGTGCTCTTGTTGAAGGAATGCCCGCGTACAATTGGGAAACAAATATTATATTATATATATATATATTTATTCTATATATATATATATATAATATTAATATAGAGACGCTAATATATATATATATATAATATAATATATTATCTATAAGATAGACGTTAATATAGACGTTAGGGGAAGGTTTAAATATTCATGAGTTTTAATGAGTTGTACTACGGGCTTGGCTATAGCAAAATCTCTTAGAGACAGCCGTATGACAAAATCTCAAAATTTGAATAAATTTGCATAAATTTGCATAAATATAATACTCCTTCTATTGTTATTATAACTGAATATACATCGCAATACAAAGGAAGCGTTAGGGGGAAGCTATATTTCCCCGAACGCCGTAATGAGTGAATAAATCAAAGCAAATTCCCCTCTAAGGACTAGGATAGCGATATATATATATATATATATATTCCCATGTTCCTTCCATTCATGAATACCAGGTTTTAAAGCCAATTTAATCAAATACCACTATATAAAATGCTGCAAACAATATGGCTTTAACAACATTGTTATATGTGTTTCCAAAAAGTCTTCCAAAAATATGACCAATACTCATGTCCATTTAAAGGGTCATTCGCAAGTAGAACACCATCACTAATTTCGGTTCGGACTTTGTTGTGACTTCTGTCTGTTTGTAACATGTTATATACTTCATCAAAATAAACCCTTAAACCCATTCGCAATTATCAGTTGATTCAGCAACCGTTTTCATAGCTTCTTTTCCCAGAGTCTCTCTACCATACTATAAATACAGTACATACGTATTGTAAAAAAGTAAAAAACTTAAAAAAAAAAAAGTGCCATAATATGCATATTTCTCCAAAACAAACCGAATAGAAGATATGAATTAGTGACAGTTATTTACCTATGTAATCACTTTTCATTGTATAAAGATTCGAATAGTTTGAGAGATTACAGAGGCAAAATCTTGTTTATAACTTGCTAAGTTTGTCTACTCCAGGTTGTCCTATCTCCACAAGAAAGGTCAACATATTTTGCCATTTTTCCTAATACATTACTATATATATAGCCAAACTTATTCAAATTGTAGCAGACAGCCCGTACGAAGGTGCGGTGCGGTCGCACCACCCCAAATTCCACAAAAGGGGAAAAGGTCACTTTTCTGCTGGAATTTTTTGATAAAATGGTCCCAAAATTTAGATAAATTTTGACCCGAAAGTCCACTTTTGGGATAAAATGTTCAAAGTCCCAAAAAAGAGACCATTTTAGGAGGGGTTAGGTCCACTTTTATACAAAAAGGTCCCTTTGCGTAACAAAAAAGGTCCACTTTTTGGAGGTCCCGCACCGTACGGCCTGGTAAAGACCAACACAGATCCTATAACCAACGCCCATGTCATTCATATCCCCGAGGATATCGCCCTTGGTGGTTTATACCTGTTTTTAGTCTATGTTGCACTTGTCCAATGCACCTTTTGCCAAATAGCTGAAAATTTAAAAAACATTTTCCAGCTACTATTGGCAAGAACATTTTGATAAGATTTTTCCAAGTTTTGATGAGTAAGTTTACTTTTGTCTCTTACCTCTGTTCCTTGAAATATCAATTTTTAAATGTTCACAAAATTGTCAACCGGGATAATTTTGTTTATGCAATTCATCTCCATAAAGTTCACAAAGCTTAATTTATATCATGACACATCTTGGATGATTAAGGTTTGATCAAAGACTGGGCAATTTTGGATAGCACATTGTTGTTTAATCTTCAATGGTATTCAATTGTGTGACTAATTCAACGCAGTTGCATTTGCTTTTCACATCATATGAAGAGTTGACGGACCATCTGACAAGCCATGTTCATGATATAAGTGGGTCTTCACATGATGACAGTTTAAATTCAAGGTGCGTGTTCCAATCATGGCTTTGGGACCCCCCCCCGCCCCACCCCCCGATTTACCCAAAAGTTAGTATTGATTTGATATCAGGTGAAAGGCTGTATTTTTCCATTGTCCGTCCTGTATTAGAGCCCTCAACTCCATTTCATTCCAAGATATAATAAAAAAAACACAATTTTATATTTTTTTTATTTTTTGTGTGTGCATTTTATTTAAGGCTTTGCAATATGCGAAACACAAGTTTGTTTTCAACGGTATTTGATGGAGGGTAAGTGCAAGTGCCAGGCTCTCATGTCAAGTAAGAAAACAATATACATAAATCGAACAAGCACCTTTAATGTACACATTCAAATATTCAGAAAGACCAAAGTTGGCATTATTAATGTGAAGACAGTAATGTGAGAACATTAGATGTCTCAGTATGCGTTGAAACAAAAAAGACAAAGATTTTCCGATAAGCAACAAATTCCTTAAAGATAATTTTTTAGAGGGGAAACCAAAAAAATATGCCGAGCTCAGCCACACTAGTTGCACAAGACATGCGTTATGCCAAAATTCCGTTGGTCGAAGGTCGATCCAAATAATGAATAAAGGATTTCCAAAATCTGCAAATGTGATACCCTATGATATAGCTATTTCAATTCACATGCACGTTTTACAACACGAAATACTTTTGCATCAGTTTATATCTGGTCAATTAAATAAAGATTTAAAAAGGTATTCCATCTGCATTTTAAATCAACAATATATTAAGACATTAAGGTCGTTTTTATAGCTAAATAATACTAAAATATGCCCAAACGCTTTATCACATATTACCTAAAGTAAATCCGTACTTTGCCCATGCACAAATCTTGGGTACATCCTATATGTGCCTATAGTTTGGTGACATACAATTTTCTTGTGGCACAATGCCCCTTTAATTGACCCATTTGATGACCTTTGACCCAAAACTGTGAAAGCCATATGGGCCTTGGATTAGTGGGTTCTTCTTGATAGATTTTTGCTGCATCAGCCCAAATGTTGGCAATGAAAGAAAGATTTTGGTCAAGTGTGAACAGACAGACAAACACATCCGACACGAACAGACATACCGACAAACAGACAGACAGATAGAATGATTGTAAAAAGTATTTCCATCTGCTTTCTAGCCCCCCAAAATAATATTATTCCACACTACGGTAATGTTTTATAGTCTAAATAATAATACCTAAAATACGCCAAAACGCCTTATCACAAATCCCCCGATTTTCGGTGTCACGTGACAAGTAAACGCGTACTTTTGCCCAAATTTTTTTTTCAATCAATTTGAAGGACGTTAAGTCAACATTACATGGACCAAATAAAATAAAAAAATAATCACCTACCCATTTTGGAGAAAATGGGATTTTACCTTGCCCATAAAATTTTTAGTTTTGCCAT
Source organism: Ophioderma brevispina (assembly GCA_023653785.1). Lineage (NCBI taxonomy): Eukaryota > Metazoa > Echinodermata > Ophiuroidea > Amphilepidida > Ophiodermatidae > Ophioderma > Ophioderma brevispina. The sequence continues at coordinate 7,386 of JAMKCH010010020.1, forward strand.
ATATCGTAAATGCCGTATTTCAACGTGGCACCAGTGTAAGAAGCTGGCAAACCCTGACTCGTTTAAATTTATGACACTATGTAAACATGAAGGTATTTATCCATGAAGTCATTTTCCTAAAAATTCTACCGTCTTGATGTACCATTTTTTTTCAAAATGCTGTTTTTTTAGTAATAAATCACTAATTTGGGTATCTAACCCGTAAAGTCAGCAAAACAAGAAGGCCCGTTACCATTGCAACAGACAAATGCTGAATTTTTAATGTCATATTCTTAACATTGGGACTCAAATATCTTTTACCTCACAAAGTTTAAGAAAAATCCGTGGCTGTCGTTCCATGGAGTTTGTCACCTAGAAAAAATTGGCTCTTAATTTTGTATGAATCAATGGAGGCCATTTTGGAACCACTTTTGACCGCTATAACATTTCTGAGCGTGTCTTTAAAGCGTATTTTTCAGGGATCCCAAGGAATTACAATATAAGAGGCACTTTATATCATCGGTTATTTTTTCATGATGCAATGACGAATAACTGTCAACACTTAGTTATAAATGTGAATTTAGGCTATGTGATTGGTAATAAAATATGTGGACGTATCAGGCCATTACATACAAACTTAATGATAGAAATTTCCTGTTTATTAACCTAAAATATGAATGCGAGAATTGTTGTTTACGTTTGTAACTTGTGCTAAAATATACATGTATTTAATCCATGTTTGAGCACACTTGACCCTTGCAACTTTGTCCTTTAATATTTTTCCTCTCAAAATTCTCAACTGCTTTTTTGCCATATTTTTAAATACTTTCTTAGAGAGAGAGAGGAATTCAACCACCGCACGAAAATTCCACATGCTATCATTCATGTTTCAACTATCCCCATTTATTATAGGCCATTTGTTCAGTGACAACCACCGTCAAAATGATATCTCTCTGACCCTCCTCATTATGCGGTTTTTGATAACAAATTTTTAATCATGATCTAATATTTTAAAAATTTACCTCTTTTCTATCATATCTTTTATTTTTAGTGCTTTGCGACCGCTCTCTTAATTTACACAATTGGGAATTTTAATGCTTGAAGTAATTATAAGTGTCTAGTTGCCCTTTGGGCAATTTTGAGATCCACAAATTCTTCCTTCGGCCCAAGAAGCAAAAAAGCCAACGATGATGTGCTTCATACATGGTTAATTAAACATTGTAAGATCAATTTTCATCACAAAAGCCGGGGGACACAATAACCGACGCAACTGAAAGTAGTCGCATTTTTATCTGTTTTGACACAGGATCGAAAGGTATAGGTTGCTCTATCAAGATGTCAGCTTGAAGTATCCAATGGCGCAACTTAACAACCCTATTTTTTCAGGTATGAAGGAGAAATCTAGCATTAGTCACGAGTCGTAGTTTTTCGTTAAATAAACCCTCCACACGTTTTTTTGTAAACATTCCATAAAACCTTCTGCTAATGAAGGTGCAAGGCAAACAGCTACCTTGCAACAACAGGCAGTGTACCTGCAGAGGAAATGGTCTTGAGTGTACCAACGAATGTGAAGTGTAGGTGTATGCAAATGCAGCGCGGTCTTTGAAGAAACTGAAGATGACATTAGTGACTAAAACATGCCGCTAGTGACTGAAGGGCTCGACGTTAGTGCTAACTAAGAAGTCATCAATTAAAATGACTGGAGTACCATATAATTCTAAAAATTTAAATTCATATGATAAGAGATTTAGGGCCCGATGCCATTTGTCCAATGTTGCGAACTTTCACAATATATGCAAATCTCGACTTTTTGATAGGTCACGTGGTTTGAACTGGCAACCATTTCTAATTTATGCAAATGAGGATGATGTGACAAAATACCTTATTGTTATCAATTTAGAACTTGCAAATCGAGTACAAACATCACAAAATGAGCCTCTCCAACTGCTATATACTGAGATATTACAGTTTAAAGGTGCAACGAGAGATTTTGAGGCACCCAAATATTGTGTCATATTAAATAGTGATTTTATATGAATTTAACACGCAATAGATTTCTTGCCTTGTACTTGTGTACAGAAATGTCTTAAAAGAGAAAAACTGCGATTTTGATTGTTTTATTCCAATATAAAACATAGGCTGAATTTCGTATTTGCTACTATACAAAATTAGAAATTTCACAATTTTTTACCAAAGAAACATTTATCAGCTTAATCCTTTCAGATGGCGATGTTTTTGATGGAAAGTTTTACATCAGGGCAAAGTTTTACATCAGGGCAAAATCAGTACTTTTGATTTTTAGGGACACCTGATATGTGAAATCTCTCGTTTTCAGATATGCCGAAACTGGTCATAACATTACTCGGGTCAGGCAGGAATTTAGATTAGGATTCCACAGAAATCCTCCTTGCAAGAAGACAATCTTGAACAATGTTAAAAAGTACCGTAAAAACGGGTACAAGTCAAAATTTAAACAAGAGTTGCTGTGGAAGGCGGAGAACCGCCCGAACTTTACAGAACATTGCAGTCATCAGACGAAGTCTTCGTCTAAATCCAAGACAAAGTTGCAGACCTAACAATGCGCCACACTTTGCATTTGTTGGCATGCTGAATATACAAATCTTGAATGCATTTTATCAAAACGGAAAATCTACACATCTGAATCAATTCTTAGCAACAGAAAAAGGTGAACATTAGGTGGTTGAAACCGTTCTTAGATTTTTATAATGCACAACCTAGTTGAATATCAAACTTTACTTCGTTTTCAATATTAATTTCAAAGCATAACTTTTCTAGAAAGCTGCCTGATGATATGTAATTTAAATTAAATGAAAAAGGAATTTGCTTGGATTGGCGACAGCCATGGTATTAACATTAATTTGTCAAAAAGACTGAAGATGTCACTGACATTTCTTCAATTTTCTTCAATCTTTTACGTGAAAAAGAAAAGATGTAAATTTCTTTTGTAATTTATGTGCAATATTATGTTGAACCTGGTGCAAAATATCATTATCTTATTTTGTTTTAAAGAAATAAAATGAAGTATTGATTATTTCTCACCTGTTCTGTCTGAATCACTTTATTACCAAACTTGGAAGGACGTGTCCTTTTGACATGTGTTACATATCGCTTATTTCTTCAAAACTACTGAACCGAATCAAGTGCTGTTTACATTAAAATATTGAAAAATAATTGTGGTTTAGGATTCTTTTTAAATTTATCAAATGTGATACTCACTTTTGAAGTTATGGTCACCAATAGTTAGGGTGTAATTCTTTCTGAGACACCCTGTATATACAAAATGGTCTCAAAATGGCCGCCATTTTGAATTTATACAAATTAGGCAAGGAGAAATTACCCAATGATATAAATAATGTTATATCTAAATTCCTTGACCCCAAAACATAGGTATAGGTACCAACCTGAAGTTTCTACCAATCTTAGATCCCAGGATATAGTCGAAATTATTTTAAATGGTGGCCATTTTGAATTTATGCAAATTTTAAATGGCGGCCATTTTGAATTTATGCAAATTAGGAACTGTTCCACTATGAATGCAAAGTTAAAGTGGTTTCTTTTGCAATTTGTTTTGGGTAAAAACACATTTTGACTGGACTACAACGGCGAAATTTCAGTATGAGGGATTTTTTTTAAAACGCACGAAACTCAAAATAAAAGGGGTTTGACTAAAATCTAGTCGTAACTCATTTGGTTAAGTCCCCCTTAAGTTACTTTTTTCTTTCTCTTTGCCATTTTTCAGGCACTGCTTGGACTATCTGGTTTAAAAGAAATGGTCACCCAAACATTTTAGCGATCATGTTTCCTATTATGTTTCTACAGACACCCAAAATACCTTTCCCAACTTTAGTGCATTACCTTGGGTGTCCTTCCCCCTGGAATTGTCCTATGGGCATTTCGTTTCCCGCCTGTAGCAGACGAATAGTTTGCTGTGGTCAGATTCAAACGATTTCGTGTACGATACAGCGCGAATTAATATATGTCAATTTTCTAATGTCTGATTTCTATGCACTTTGTTCCCAGTTTCAGTCATTCTCCTAAATGTTACCATGGATTTTGTAATAAATTTACTCAAGCACACCAATAAACATAATCTTTTCTCATTTTTCGTTGACATTGTGCTTAAACAAAAAGAAGAAGAGGAGGGAGGTGGGGTGCTCGGGGAAGGTTAAGAGGAGGGGGGTGAAGTCATGTGAGAGGAAATGGGGGTCTGGTGAGGAAGAGAAGGGAGTAAATGGAAGGCGGTAGCGTGGGTTGGATGGAATGATGAGGGGGTAGGGGAATACGGAGAGATGAGTGAATGAAAGGGAATAAAGGGTGTAACGAAGTAGATGGCGTAGGTGTGGTGGGAGGAGAATGTGTATGTTGGGGGTGTGATCGGGAAGGAGAAATAGTAAAAGGGGGGTTGACGTAGAGGTAAAGAAGGGAAGGGTGAGAGGAAAAGGGAAACGGGAAGTTGTGCGGATGGGGGGGGGAAAGGGGAGAGAGAGTTGGGGGGTTATTAAATGCAGGGGTGGGAAGGGGAGGAGAATGTGTGGTGCAGGAGGGGGGGAGGAAAGGGGAACAAGGGGGGGGGAGGGGGGAAAATTGGGTGGGGGGAGATGGGCGTAGTGTGTGTAAGTATGAGGGGAAAGCGGGGCGGGGGAGTGGGGGGGTGGGGAGGGGGGAGGGGTTAGGGTAGTGGAGGTAGGTGGGGAGATGGGGGTGGTATGCAAGGTGGGGTTATGTTAGGATGGTGGAACGTAGAGATGAGGGGGAAGTGCGAAGGGGTGTGGAGGAGGGTGGGGAGAGAGAATAAAGGGGTGGGAGAGGGAAGGGGGATGGGAGGCGAGAAGGTGTGGGTGGAGTGGGGGGTTGTACGAATATAGTAGCATGCTGGGGGGGGTTGGGGTGGAAGAAGAACCTGCCTCGCCTTTCCCAATATAGAATCTGCTGTCATTGACTGTGTAAGACATGTCAAATGTATTGACCTGTGTAAGACTATATAGTTAGGACCTATCTGCTTATTAGATTGTCATAATATTAGACAGTGAAAGAACAGATCCGTGGGGCTATAAAATACAGGCGAGTAATATATTTTAGATAGATATAAATCTTTAGGCAGGTTCTCCTCACATGGAATTTCACAGCACCAAAACATTGATTGCAAATCGATCCAGCCGTTTGGTCAGAATAAGAAGCCAAAAGTGCCACTATTTTGGGCCCATAAGACAGTGTGTTAATGTGGTCGAACCCATTTGGAGACTTTCTTCAAATCATCAAAAAAAAAAAAAAAAAAAAAATCCGGGCCTTGAATTTCTCTGGGGTAATGAGAAAACGAATTTGTCTTTTGCTATTAAAATCTCAATACACAATCAGGACGGCTCGGAATTTGTTGGGATTTGTAGTGTCGGCGGGGCCATGCCTCGATAAAACTGAGGTTGTACAAAATTGAAACAAATGCCCTATAGCCCCCACCCCCCCGGGGTTTTGTTTGACTACCGACACAATAAACTTATTTTGTCGCGTAGCCGTTCAAAATAAATGACTGTCTAAGGTGAGAGCCTTCGGTTTGTGTGCCCCTTAAGGGTCTAGCAATGGAATCATTCCTCGGACTCAGATATTTTCCAAGGAGGCCGCCCTCAATTTTCAAAACAATCGTGTTTTTGCATATAATAATGCTTGTCCTAATCACTGCGTGAAATAACTAAGCTCAATCGAAGTCCTTCATATCGACAATCGCAACTTTGTTATAAAATCCAGATCCGGAATTTTCGTGGTATACACAGTATCCTAATGGCACTGATCTGCATAAAATGTTAACTCCATGTGAAAATCAATCCGATCCATCTTCTAACTTGAAATACACATTTTAGTGACTATCTTATTTACAGTTGATACTTTTTATTACTAGCACACAAATTGCAATCTCTAAGTCAGCCTTTAATTGCACATATTTACCTGTTGTATTTTATTAAGTAAATGATTAACAAAAAGGTTAACCAAATGCCCAAAACATGGCCCAGAAATGCCTTTTATATCATCACTTTTTGACACTAATTCTCGACTTGTTGAAACGGGTCGCCCCGGCCCGTGGGTGTTTTTTTCGTACGTAACAGTACTAACTTTCTACAGTCCCGCTGTAGTTAAACCCACAAGGAGTCCCTTTGGCAGAGATAGCAAGAACATCAGGTGATTGATTGGCATGGTATTTTGTTCTTCACATGCTTGGATGATCTGGAGGTCAAACAAAAGTTCCTTCAATATCATTTGCCTTCCGTGAAATTACCCTATTAGAGGAGGTCCCAGGTCAAATATCATCGTTTACCCCTTCATTAACGAAAAGGTTGCTTGACACCTTGGTAGTTAATATGGACCCCTCTATATCAACGCTATGTAGGTAGTAACTCCTCACTTTGTGGTATCACTTTTTCAATATTGGAGTGGTCTATCCACAGTAACTGTATTTTAGATGTATACCCAACACAATAGCATTTCCAGAGACACTTGTTTAACAGAAGTTCTATCTGTGCGTGCAACTAATGAGCTCACCTAATACGTGGATCTGTATCCGGGGTTTCCCTAACCGGAAAATCATTTTTACCGAAATTCCTATCCCACAATGCATCAACGATGTACGAGTAGTATACATCACTCCATGCATGCTCAGTTTAGTGCGCCTCCTTTAAATTACTCGCACATTTTGGTGGGCAGCGTAAAAATTACAGGCAATCAAAGAGTACTCGTTACTGGTTAAAATTTATGTACATCAAACAGTTTGGCACAGTTATGACAGAAAAATGACCGTATTACACAAAACACCATAGAATAATATATGCGCTATTTACTTTAGCTACTCGGTACATCGTTGATGCAATTGGGGATGTAATTTCAGTAAATGACTTTCCGGTAGGAACCAGGATCCACGTATGGCTGATTCTGTTACTCTGTTATGTCCTTTTATTATAGCCACCTTTCAATAGGAACACATTTTTGTGTAAATGACTGGCGCCTACTCTGCTTGGGATTCTGTTTGGCAATTTTGCTAGCCAATTCGTCTTACCCACTGTTAACATCCGGCCGCGTCGTCCAGGATCGTTGCTTTTTGAAAAACTTTTTTTTGGGGGGGCCCTACCATTGGGTGGCGTTTTGTTTGCACTATTAATAACTTAATTAGTTCTTTCACGTTGTTTGATTGAAACCTGCAACATTGTTTTTCTTGATTTTTCTGCTTGTATTTTGGTATGCAACACATGCAAACTTGGGATTCCATTGCTAAAATCCCTTTAATGTTGTGTTTCTGTTTCGCTCCATTTGTTCTGTCGCGTGCCCCTTTAGGCATTTAGCCAATCAGGCACGTTCTGGTCCGTGCGTCGGTTATCTCTTCACTTGCCTATACCGATTAGTTCGTGGAGGTTGTCTCAATCAATCCCTCCCTCCCTCCTTCCCTTCCTCCCTCCCATCACTCCCTCCGTCCACCCCAGACTTCGGGGTTGTCGCTCACAGGAGTGGGGGGAGGGAAAAACCAACCAGGGGTGCCCCGCCCAGGAGAGCCCCCCCCATCCCCCACTTAATTTTTTTTTTTGTAATTTATTTCTATTTTTCAAGGGTACATTTTTCAATGTAGGTGGACTTATTTATGTGCCCAATTGGGCACCATTGGCATTGCATTTCTGTTATACATGTTTGATTATTATAAGCTTTACTGTCTTATTAGATTTAAAAAATATAGAATGCACATGCCGCCGTTGGTCACCTTATATTTAATCTATTAAATGTTTTAGGGCTGTCCCTTAATTGAATGGTTGGGTCGCTCCCTTCAACATTATGCAACATCATGTATGCATGGTATTAATTATCTTGCCTAACTAGTTCCTTGTATATAAGGTATTAAATCCGATATTTTTTCATTATATTGGCCCCTCCGACTATAAACACCCCCGTTTTTTTAAAGAGAATGAAATGGAATAGTCCCACTCGCAATCATATATAATTAATCCACGGCTCACTCTGAGCCCCTGTATCTGTCAAAATACGCCCCCTTGGGGGGGGGCGGGGGGGCGACGGATGTCACATAGAGCGCGATCGCTTGACTCGTGTTGTGTGCATTTTCTTCTTTGGTGGCCTTGTTGTATCAATACACGTTTGGTATATTATATAGTTATTATATACCTTCGTAATATCATGGCTAAGGATCCACAAGAAAAAGTCCTTCTACACGCAAAGGGAAAGTAAATAGCCTGTAGATCAGGGGAAGTCTGTCTCACCGAAAAGAAGCGTCATTAGGAGATATGATAAGACTCAAGGATACAAGTAATATTCCACACACGTTTTCAAAACCACCCCGAGGGAATCGTGTTCCGATCTCCCCAGTAACATCGTGCCTATTTTCGCCGGCTGTGCAGCATCGTCCAGAGCCCATATGGACGAGGGGGCGATTGACCCAGTTTCGCCGCCGGTAAGTGGTGGTTAAGTTGGCCGTGGTAAGCCTACACGAGCAGATGAGCAAGTCATGATCATGGTGTTCAGAAATCCGAATCGAAGATTCGAGTAATCATGTACCGCCCGTAGTCACCTAGGCTCCAGCTTTGGCAAGGGGGGGGGGGGGGATGACATAAAGCTTTTGGGCATGTTTTAAAATGATAACGTGGGGTAGCCCCAGTACCATTAATACTGGCAAGAAGTATTTGTTGTTTCCCAAGGCATTTAACAGTAAATTTTTTTAAGAGGGAGAATTTGATGAGTTCAGAAGAATATAAGCCTCCAGAAAACATTTAGTCTTTCACCAAAGGGCCAGGCTTAATATCTGGTTACAGGCGATCCCATACTATGTTCTTTGGGAAAGACAAAAGCCTTCTTGAGACGCAGCATAATTTCGATGCAGTCACAACTCCTCTAATGATGGCCATTGAAATGGTTTGAACCAGTTCATAGCCCTAGCGTTGACCGACGTCCGTTATTGAGTCACCTTCCATTGTTTGACTTTTCTGGGCAGTGCTCAGTTCCCCATGTCTATGCAACGCAGGAGCTCATTAGACCTCATGTTGCTGAGAAGTCCATATGTTTGTTTAATAGACGTACCAGTAACTGAGTACTTACTAGGAGACGAAGCAGAGAAATCTATCAAGGAAATGAATTCCGTGACGATCTCAGATTGGCGCAAATCTACTTTCCGAAGATAAAGAATCAACAAACCAATGATACAAGTCAGGTGGCAAAGGATATGAGTCTGAACACCATAGATCGTTCAATAAGAGCACATCAAAGGGCAGAGCATCCATTGGGTTGCGCAGTAGCTATGACAAGGGCTCAACAACAAACAACTCTACAGGGGACGCAGTTACACCCCTTGGTACAAGACATAAAGTCAACAAAGAAGGTGACAAGTTAAGCAGGATCGCTGAAACTTGCAATAAACAGGTGGCAAGAGATTCACCAACGATCCATTTTTGCCAACAATCCAAGGTATCACCTGGAGTTTTTCCTCCACACCGCATCAAAAGGTGGCACCAATTACGGTAGTGAAGGATTCCTGCCAACAAAGATGCAAGAAGAGATAGACAAACGTCATCAAAAGGTTGCGGTTCAGTTTGCCTAGCCATGTCCAGGAGTGCATGGTTTTGGGGTGTATAAATCATTGTAATAGGGCTGTTTGGTATTAGAGGTATCGTGCGCATGGCTACAGAGCGCGTAGCTCTGTTGCCATGGCGCGTATGTTCAAGTTATTATGTTGATAATAGAGATTACGTTTGCAGGGGAGTTTCCTGGAGTTTTGAGTTTATGCACAGGTAATTTAACATGAAGCATTATTGATGTTGAACTTTAATAGCAGTGACGATAAAAACAGTGAGAACTGCCTGGCCCTGGGGCCTAACTGTTACAAAATGTACTGATTTTTACACTGCGTATGCCTATTATTGCATGGCTAGCATAATTAACATTTGAGTGGTGTTACGATTATGGTGTTATGACTTAATATACAAATATTAAAAAAATCAAAAAACTAACAAATTTGAAAATTTTGTATGCACGACTGTCGTGCATATAGCCTTTGCCGAACTCCGTTTTCAGTCCCCAGATGTTTTTCTAATATGTAACTGAAGATCACTGCCTATCTCCTACACGTAGCCAGGTCGAAAAATTATTTTTTTAATATCTGGTTTACACGCCAATTTTTGAATTTTTGTCCTCAGATCATTGTATTAAATAAAAAGCACTCAGTCACAGAGATAAATGAAAATGCAAGTGTTTTTCATGGCAAAAGGCAATGTTGTCCCATGCCGTTGCGAGGGACTCCACATGGTGCAAAATTCTTGCACCCTCAAAAAATCATTGGTGTGTGGGGGGGGGGTATTTCTTCTCGTTGTTTCTTTTCGTTTTTTGTTTGTTGATAATTTGGGATGCTTTTACTCCCCGACATTTTCTTTTGTTGTAATTTTTCAATCTATTTTCATCCATTATTATTGTTTCGTTTATATTTTATTATTGCTTATAATTTCAAAATTAAAAAAAGAAAACATTTTTAATTTAATATTTGTTTTTATTGCTGTATTTTTCATTTACTTGTATTTTTTATTATTGAATTTGTATTATTTTTTGTTCATTCACTTTGATATTGTTGTTGAATTGCTTAATATTTTAGGAATTTTGTTTTTAATTTATCATTATACTTCCTCATTTAATTACTTTGATATTTTATGTAGGCCTAATTTTTAATTGCTGTAATTTTTGTAAAAAAAATTGATTGAAAATTAAGTTTTTTACTTAATTAATTTTAAAATTTTAATTTTCTATCTCACACCAGTCTTGTTCCTTTTCGCATATTTTCAATGAAAAGACATACCTGGCAGAGCTCGACAAAAAGTAAAGGGGACGGAACTGTGCACACAATAAAAGAGTGCCCATCTCTCTTGCAAAGCGATGGGGCCAGATTCCACCAAATATCAATAAAACTAAAAAAGTAAAAAAGGTAAAAAATTTTTTAATTTGTGAAAATGTATATATCCTAGTGACAGCGGAATATTTAAAGCGCTTTGAGACGTTTTGTACAGCGCTATATAAACTATTACATTTCTTTAAAAAAAAAAAAAGCGACACACATGGCCGCACCGGGGTTCGAACCCGCATCCTTCAGATCATGAGTCAGAAAGCCGTCAGATCCACTGGACCATATGTAACTCTCATTGTTTTTCATCCATTCTATAGAGAAGGCTTTCATTTATGTACATGTTTCAATCCATAGTCTCACATCTTGATCTGTTTACGCTGTGACAACGGAGATGCAATGCTTGCTGCTCCTGCCGTATTGTGGTAGAAACGGTAACGAGATGAATGGTTTGGTGGCACGTGTCAGGTACAGGTAACGTGTCAAGGTATCAGGTATCACTTTGCTCTTCGGGGGGCGACCGATATAGCTAAAATCCGACTATGTAAATCAAAGGTCTGTACTTATACCCTCTGCCCCAAAGTGCTATGCAATTTTTCCAACAGACACCGTTTTATATGTCTAACAGTAAACAAAATTTACCTTTTCCCTACTGGTTCAAAACCCACTTACGATGACGATATCGGTTGTTTTTTTTTTCAATGTAGGGATACGTACGTCATTTTACCTGAATGGGTCCCCCGAAGCAAAATTACTAAACATTCACTGCCGTGACTGCTCATCATCTTTTTTTTTCAAAAATTTGGCTGTTATTCCCATAATAAACATTCCTTGTTAAAGATCACATCTGTATAGTGTTCTTTAATATTAATTTCAATGTCCACCCGCATGAAATGTGAAACGATGGGTCCCCCATAATTCCTACAACCTGAAAAAATAGTTAGCGGCTAATACACCTTACCGTGGACTGTAATGAGCGGACGGATCCCCGTAATAGTTTTATCAGGCTTCAGCCACTTGCGCGCGGCTGCGGGGTTATGCCTCAAGGCAGTTTATTTTCGCGATATTTTTAGTTCCAAAGAAAGACGGGAGATTCTTCGACTTACTAATCTTCTCTTCGTCCATTGAACAAATTCATTGTACAAAGCATGTCCCAATATGGAAAACTTGCAAATGCGATTCAGTTAGCGGAAGGGCGAGTTCATGGTGACACTGGGATTTAAAATATGCTTATTTTTTCGATACCGATATACAAGCAACATCGGAAATTGTCTTCGATTTATTTGGAAAAGCCAAGTTCTGCAATTTTCCGCTCTAACCACCCTTTGGTCTGACAAGTGCGCCGCGAATTTTCACAAAATTTTTAAAGCAGTCTTGTGCACATGAGACAAAGGGGATACGATGCCTAATTTATATAGACGATCTACTACTGTACGTCCTCGCAGAGGAATTTTACTAACAAGCAAGGTTCTCTTGGAGTTTCTTTCGAAACCTCGGATTTCGTGGGAGATGGAAAAGTCTGTTTAGTTCGAATAACTCTGGCAGAGTGTCAGCGGTTTTCTGTTAGTTCAAGGAGGATGGAAATCTTCTTACCGCAGATCAAAATTGTGAGCATTTAGCCCAATAGAGCGCTGCCCGACGTTTTTCGTCGGCCGACAATTCGTCCAAGTATAAGCACATAGGCTTGATACTACGACCAAAATGGACCGTTATGCCGTTGTGGCAGCGATATTGTCCGCCGTTCCCTCACAAAAGTCCGGGAACAATGGTGAAATAGGCTATCGCTTCAGTTGACTCTTCACTCAACATAGTTTCATTCACGCTTTATTTTTCCTTGTCGTCTATGGAGCCCCGGGACTATTCATCCTGCGCGGACATATCCCTTGCACACACCGGCAGTCATTTATTGTCGTTTTCTTCTACAACAGGATTTGAATCGGCTCTCCAGAACTCCGGAGAACGAGTTCCAACGAATTTCATGAAGATAACGTACAGGCTCGACAGTCAGCCTTCAGTTTGGATCAAAAAATTTAAAAACTTTGAACGAGCACGCAATGATGGCTGCTCAAACCAAATGTAATCATTCAAACAGATGCCTCCATGAAGGTTTTGGGAGTGTATGTCTATAACAACAGGCCAGAAGACCAAGGTACTTTGGTCGAAAAGGAAAAGCAAATTACACATAAATTGGTTAGAGCTCATGACCTGCCTTGTTTGCAGTGGAGTCACTGGTCAACACCTTTCCCAGCGTACATGTGCGTCTTCAAGTGAGAAATTCCACAGCTGTGTCATATGTAACAAGCGGGCGGCACTCATCGGCCAGATGTTCATAGGCCAAGAAAATTGGGATCCGGCATTCGCCATGCCAGATTCAATACTGCAGAGTATCTGCCGGTCTTCAAAATGTAACAGCATACATCCTGGTCGCGAGTCCTTCAATTCAATCATCGAGTGGTCACTGAATCAAGAAATTTTCAAACGAGCTCGTTCCTCCCAACTAAAGTTAGTCCCTCAAGTGGACCTTTTTCGCATCGAGGGCTCAATGCCCCAAATTCACAGTGTCGTTCTTGGAAACCCTCCCTCGCAATGAGGGCGACGCTTTCTCCATTCCGTGGGAAAATATAGTGGCATACGCGTTTTCCACCATTTTGTCTAATAAGTCGTTTCTTGCAAAAAGTGCACAACCGACAAGGTGTCAAGAATGTTATTAATCGCTCCAGTATGGCAAATGCAACCTTGGTTTCCGAGTCTACTAAGCTGTAATTCACAGCCCAATTCTACTTCCAAAATTCGCAATTTCCTTCCACTTCATCACTCAGGGGCAAAAGCATCCTTTTTCAGTCATGAGACGGGATGAATTAGTATTCTGGCCACACTTTAAAAGTCGCGACCTTTAGCATGCGGTTTAATTTACATTCCGTAACGTGTGCCGAACATTCGTAGTCCTTGTGGCAAATAATAAATTCTTTCCAATGAGACTGGCAGGTTGGCTTGTGTTCACCGGCCACTTATCAGATCAAGAAATTCCTGGGGCGGCAGTCAGCGTATTCCTTCCTCGACCATTGAGATCAGGTACCGAACAACCATACATCTGGAGCTTGGAACAATGGTTTGCTTGTGTACAGCAGAAAAGTCTCCGCTTTCAGCATCTTTAGGCATTTCACAATTTCTGTCTTCTCTATTCAAGGAGGGTTTGGTCATATTCCACAAATAAATACCGTTCTCCACTTCAATGACCCATCTGCCTATTGTTGGTGTACCTGTCGTAGTCACTATTTGATTAAACGGCTCATGAAAGGAAGTTTCAACAAACGTCCTCCAGTTCCCTCGTTACATTCTACTGGGCCTGCGGAGAAGTCGACTTATATTAAGATAATGCCTGTTATTAGAATTTCTTTAAAGCTCCTAACTTGGAAGACTGCAATTAGTTTCCTTTAGTTTGCGGCAGACCGAAGTGATACAATTGCTGCATTATCTACTGCACTTTATGTCAAGGAATGGGAGAATACCATTCTTGGTACAAAACCAAACAGTGGCACGCGCCCGGGCGTGGAATTAATGCAATTGATTTGCCAAGATATATTAAAGACAGACGTGTCTGTGTGGTACGTTTTGTTTGGAAATAATATTTAAAAGCTACCAACGTATTAGGGGTTGATAAGCACTGTTTATCGGTAATATTCCGTATGTTAAACCTCATCGTGGTGTCACAAGAGCCACTATACAGATGGGCTAAATTTGTTATGCAAGAGCTGGAATAGATTGTCCTAGTTTTCCACCACACTCTACCGATCATCGTCAACATCCGATGCTATTCAGCAAGGCGTGTCAGTACCTGATATTTTGAAAAAGCTGATTGTCATGCTATGTGTTTCTATCTACAACCGGCGGAGTACACAAGATTTTTCTCAGGCCAGCCTGTCTATCCATAGGTGAGCTTGAAATCTACAAGTGAAACAAGTATGCAAGATAATTGTTAATATACAAGGTAGACGAACCGCTGATTGATTTTTAATTATCTGGAGAACTTGTTCCGAAGTAGATAAGTGCCCACCACTAAGGTTTTTTGGTGAGATATTTTTACTGGTCAAATTTTTTGTTTTACCCATCCTGGTCAACGTATGGCCTGAGGATTTGAGGGTCTTTATTTTTACAAGACCGTGGGCCAGTTGAGCAGTGGATTATGTATGATGCCGAGTTGGACTATTCCATTGCATGCTCTTTAAAAAATGGGTGTTTATAGTCGGAGTGGGCAATATACTGACAAAATCGTATTTAATACCTTTAATTACTCGTAACAAGTTCTACAGAGTAATAAAAGCATCCTGCAGGAAGTCTACCTTGTATACTTAACAATTTTTGTGTGTTTCTTACCATTCGCCTTATTTAGGGGTACGTATAGATGCATCCGTAAAGACATTTGGTCTGTTGTGAGGGTGAGGTCCTCTCCGTCTCTGCATCTCTCAGTGCCCAATGTGCCGTGCAAGGTCTTACTAAATTAAATGTATTCTATTTTGTTTCATAATTAGCCAGGGTTTCTTCTCCCCTCCTTGATTCTGTCACATGTTCTATGTCGAAAACCACTCAATGGTTACGGTCTGTGTGTAGGTAGGTTCTCATCCCTTCTTGGAAACTGGCATAAACAAGTCCTTGATTTTAATTAACCACGCTAATGTTTATCATTCAAAGGACGGGCCAATGCTGTTTCTCATGTCTGGTTTAAAGGCTATGGGTTAGTCCCTTTTTTGAATTGTGGGATTGTTTTAAATCCCTGTAAATTATTTACAGATACATACATACAGTACCTACATACCACATGGGCATTTTAAAGCGCTACTACATCAAGATCGCAGCGCTGAAGCGTGGAAACACAAGAAAATAAACAAACAGACATCAGAATGACAAGAGAGATTACATGTCATCTTGGTATAAATGAGTTTTTAACAGTTTTAAACTTTTTAATACTTGAGTCACATTCTCTATGTCCCTGTTAAGATTATTCTAGAGTGAGGAGGCAAAACAAAAGAGAAAGTCCGTCTTGAGCTCAATTTGAGTCCTTTGATATGTGCGAGTTCTGCACGACGTGTGCTTATCTGATGCCGATCAGAGACTTGCACGTGCTGGTCGATAGAGATAGAGACAAAACGAATTAAGATAGTCCGGTGCTGTTCCAGAAAGACACTTAAAAACATAATACAAGCGTCCTAAAGTTATTCTCTCCTAAATCGGCAGCAGTGTAGTAGGATGTCTTAAATCAAGGAGATGCATGGTCAAATTTTCTCGACACGCAGACATTAGCTATAGCGGCCCAGTTTCTGCCACGGGCTGCAAACGTTTGAAGATCTTTGCGCGGTTGAACGGTCTTATGAGAGCACGTGCCATAGTCCGAGTCTTGAATAAAATAGGTATCGGCACGAGACACTAATTCAAGTGACAAGGTGTTCAAAGATCGAGAAATTTTTCGGATGCGGGTTAGATTCTCAAGATGAAAGTCAAGTGGCTACATAATGATGCAATATGGATGGACATTGTCAATAAGTGTCAACATAACCTCAATTGCGAATACTGTTAGAAGGGTGAATTACTTTGTGCACCCACCAGGAGAGTAAGCATGAGTTGTTGCCTTCAGAATGTCTGGGGCCGGCTATAAACAATTCTGTTTTTCTTCCTCAATTAACTTGAGCATATTCTGTGTCATCCAGCTTTTGATGTCTGAGATGCATGAGGTAAAGACTTGAAAGTGCACTGTTTATGGATTGTGAGTCCTTGCAGTTCAACGTACATTAAGTTGGATGTCATCGGCCTAAATTGATATTGGCAACTATGAGTCTGATTATTTGAACCGATTATGATGGAATATAATTGAAGGACTGGGGGCCCACAATGGACCCGGGGTGAATCCATAGTCCTCAGAATGTGAACGTCTGCGAGAGATTCCTGTTAATGCACTACAGTGTTGCTCGCCTGACAGTATATGTCAGTTTGTACTCATCTGAGTGGCCAGTCCCCTTGTGATGGCCAAAGTTGTTGGAATAGGATAATTGACGTCGTCTGAGTGCATTATGTTAGATAATTGCGTTGAAGGTAGGCGAGTTTGTCCACTTTAGGTCGAGAGGCGAAGCCTCGAGACCCAAGGGGACAAACTCGTGCTTACACGCAATTTATCTAGCATAATGGCTCGCAGTTCTAAGTCAAATATCTCGTCTAATAACACTTAGTGCGTGTTCCAGTTCAACTTGATAAAATAATCAATATGAATATGTGTGAACATTAAGAAAATACACCCTAGAATAATAAATAACTTCACGAATTAAACACCGGTTCATCAATTGGCCTTCTTACTCATCACCGTAATCGGTCATTCGCTAGTTGTAGGGTTATTGTTTGTGATGGGTAGCTTCCATCCGTATACTCCAGCATTTTAAAAGCCATGGTGTTCGGATTGGGGTGAGCGTAAAATCGTTATTCTTCACGGCGGCGTCATAGTACAACAAGAGGTGGCCTGGTCCGCAGCAACAAATATTGGCCAGTTATAGCTTTCCAGTTAATAAACAACTATGAGATATTATTTTAATGTTGGATTCTCTCCAATTAAAGTATGTGGATCCGTATTTAGGCGTAGTACTAGTGTGTCTTTATGACTGTATCTGTGTGGGGTTCACACTCTCACACCGCATGAAGACCATTGTATTGTACACACATGTCAAACATGGCGCCAAAAAAAAAAATATAAAATTGGTTAGTTTAAAATCATTTTGTATTTGTGGGGCCAACTACAACCACATGATTCGGCAAGCCGTCAATGGATAAACTACATGTTGAAGGAGTGGTGGCAGAATACTATAACCATCCGTTTATTGTAAATAATGATATAATTCACATAAACAAAAGGCACTGGGCCAATCACGCCTATTAGTGCGGGTATATTGACAAGCTATTATGGCGTGCTATGATTTTCTACCCTCTGCAAGTAAAGGCGCGGATCACATAGTTTTAGCAATTGTCAGTAATTAGTCTGTGTTTTTTTCGAGTAGCGCAACTCCTTCAGGCCTCATGGAATTAAACATGCATGTTTGAAGGATGTGTTGGCAGAATACTTAACCATCCCGTTTATTGTAAATATGATAATAATTCATCATAACAAAAGCTACTGGGGGGGGGGGGGGGGGGCCATCACGCCTATTATTGAGGGTTATTGACAAAAGCTATTATGGCTGTCATCGAGTTACTACTCGCTCTCAATGTAAAGGCTCTGGATCATGTATAAGCAATGTCCAGTGAATTAGTCCTTTGTTTCGAGTAGCGGCAACTCCTGTAAATAAAGTAAACAAATGTTCAACAAAACATAGCGTTTTCTTCCGGTATGAGGGTTTTTGTATGTACACGGTTGCGTGAGTGTCAGTTTCTCTACTTGGTCAGCAGAGGTATATAATTAGGCCATATATGGCAGACAAATCCTCATACTTCTTTACACTATTTTTTTCCGTCATAATTAATAATTATTTTTTCGGGAATATCGTCGATGTAACTGAACGCTTTGGTTCTTCAAACTGAAAATTTTGTTTTTTGGTGAAAAATTGTTTTTATTGAACCTTAGATTTATCGGGAGTCAAAGCTATAACTTTGACTGAAAGTTTTTCATACATAAAACCCTACTGTTTCTTTTAATTTATAAATCTGATTTTATCATGATCTTTTGACCTGAGAAAATACAGTTTTAAACTATTTTTTTTTTAGTTATTGCGAGATTTTTAAAATTTTATATTTGCTAAGCTATAAAATGATATATCTTTTTAAGTTTTCAAAATGTAAAAATTTTGTTTAAAGTCACGTTTCTTGTTATGTTGTTAGATTTGTTTTTGTTTTATTTTATATTTTCTTAAATCACCACAATGTCAGTCGAACTTTGGTAATTATCAACTCCACAAAATCGATTTCAGTGGAAAGCTAAACCCATTTTTTCATACCCGAGTTGTAAAAACTTTTAATTTGGATAAAGTGATAAAATCAGTTTTTCAATTAATAAACGACTCGGAGGTTTTTACTTAAAACTACGTTATGAAATATTTTTGAAAACAGGTTTTCAACATCCATCATTTTAATCATGAATGAATGGTAAACTTTTTTCGAAAAAAACTTCGACTATTAAAACAAGTTTTTTGAAAATCTCCGTTTTCTATAGAAACCGTTTTTTTACCATGTTGATATCTAGATTTTTTGGTTAATTCTTTTTTAAAAAATATGTTTTTCAAGTAATGGTACAGATTTTTCCATTCCCAAATTTGAAAAAAGTTCGGTTATTTTCAATTTGATCAGAAAACTCACTTATCAACTCCAGAGTTTTTCGTTTGAATTGAAAAAAAATTATATAGAGTCCGGAGAAACTGGGGGAATTGAAAAGTCACTCAAGCACTCCATTTCACACATTGGGATAACTTTGTCAAACCACCCTTAAAGGAAATATGTCATGATTCTGAATAATGGGAAAATTTGGTATGGATGGAAAGCTTAAAGTAAGTAGATTACATATAAATCAAAAATAAGTTGAAAAGGTCCACATTGTTGTTGTTTTGACCCTTTTAATTTTCACGCCCACTAGCTACTCGAAAACGATTCCGACAAATCCCCATCGCAGGCCAAATGGTGACGTCAAAGTGATGACCATCCATTAATTTACGTCGTTGTTGACCATCATATCGCAGTGTTGCCACTTTCCTCTAACTGCGATCGATGTGTTTTATATCAATAATAATTAAAACACAACGAAATGAAACAAAAATGTCCTTCTGTAACTATTTTCAATTTATTATTACTTTCATTAATCATCACAATATTACAGGGTCAGCAATTAACAATTTCGACCCGTCAACACGAGTTTTGGTCATCAATTTGACGTCAAGAGAGCAAAATTGGGGCGCTTTTGATCAATGAAAGCGTGGCGGAAAATCCGCCCGTTTTCTTCGTTGTCAAAAAAGCAAAAATTAAAATTATATTGTAAATTAAAAAAGATATTCAAATTGTATTATTTTTCGGGAATTCGTGATGTAGTTACATTATATTTATGAATGTAAGTCAAACTGAGCGTGACATATTCCTTTAACACCGATGCTTGATGGAATGTGTTTGTAAAATCTGTTGTATATTGAGATCCATTGTTGTTCAGGGCTTTATTTTCGAATCATTTCTCGTGTTTCTAGAGGTTGGTCTGAAGTCACTAGAAGACGGAAGTGCACAATATCAAGACTTCTTTTGTTTCGCGTGCACGTTATCTAGAATCTTTTGTTTGGCGTGCAGGTTTATTATATTTGTTGCTCTCTGCCTCAGATAAACTTACGGAGACTGATTCGTAGGATATAGTGCACTGAACAACAACAAATGATAATAAAACAATACACTGGTGCTAAACTAGAAGTGTATAAAGTGATAATTGCGAGAGTATGCTCCGCGAATGTGATAAGGTGATAGCATCACCCTTTCGTGTCACTATCGTGTTTGATTGATCAAGTCATGGGGCAAAATTCACGAAGTAAAAGTCTGGTAACAAGGTTTAGTTTAAAACCGCACTGGGCAGTAACTTAATTACAATTACAAAAAATCCAACTGCCATCATTTTATTGTAGATATAGGTTTTCAAACTTTCAAAATTGTAAAAATGTCCGTTCGTGATAGACCGCTTCAGGGTCTATACCCAAAACCCAATTAAATTTAAAGGTCCCAGGAAATGAGATGACAAACCCTTGGTCCAAATCTTTAGGGGCATTCCATTACAATAACCAGGCCACAAAAAAGAACTACCTACAGTGACATCATTAGTGGAAAAATATTGATTTTCAGTCAGTGGCCCATGATTAGATTCAACCAGTCACATGGACCCTTTCATTACTCTTGAAACTCAATAGTTTCAACTAATGATGTCATCACCAACCCAAAATATTGGAATGCTTTCTGGTCCATACTTTTTTGTGGAGACTTGACACAAACCCAACATCAATTATATTGCATTTCCTGGGACCTTTACGGACACTATGAGCTTAGTAAAATCTCAATTTCCTTGGCACAGGTTCAGTAGCCTTTCATTCACCAATATATTTAGTAAATATACCCCATGTTTTGTGGGTATGATATATGATACCCAGTCAACACGGGTCAAGTTCATGTCAATCTGTATGGTACAAGTACAACCCACTGAACTGTTGTCCTTGGCGGATGAGAATTTTGTAACTCATAGTGAGAGCACCAGTCTCCGGATTTAAAGCTATATAGGCTAGTGCAAAATAGAATAAATGAGGTCTTAACCCAAAAAATAATTGCAAAAGAATCATTTCTCCAGAATTGTATTGGGAAAACCTTTCAAAAACAACATATCAAAAGTTTATTAAAATCCAAAGGAGTGGAATATATATTTTAAGGGGGAGGGGGGGGGGGGGTAGGTTTATACAGGGGTCAAAAATGTTCCAAAAGGTACGTTAACGTGCTGGTCACCTTTTCAGGATTAAGAAAAACCGTATGTTTACCCTATTTGCAGGTGGGGTTCGATAGTTATGACTTATGAGTCCAAATAGCTTCAAGGGCAAAATTTAAGATATACCCGGTCTGTTATAAAAACAGTGTCAAAGTGTTGCGTCTATAGTAAAGGACCAAAAATATGCAATCTATGATATCCCTTGCTAATTGGAATGTAAAATTTGTGCCGTGGGGCTCAGGGGGTTATGGGAGGTCACTATCATATAATAGGCTCTGTAATTCTGTGAGAATGTTAAAAAAGACATCTATTTAAATTATATTATTTAGTGTGAAAATTTTGACAATTTACAAACCATTTCGATCAAAATCGGGCCATTCTGTAAATTTTACCCCAGGATACCTTGAACTGTTTTTTTTTGTGGCTATGGTACTGAATCTTTAAAACGATTTTTAAACCTTCAATCAATTCGAACGATTCTAATTTTTTACCCCTGTACAAACGTTGCCCCTTATTTCAACATGTTCTACTAAGGTTGATTTTGGTAAACCCTTTATATATTTTTTGGACAATTTTCATAGTATATTAACACCAAAAAATTGTTTCTTTTACAATTTGTTTTGGGTCAAATTATAATTACTAGACTATTGTGACGCTGTTATTATAGTTTTTGGATACACGTTCAAAGCCTGCTCAAGCCAGAGGGTGTTTTGAATAATCCCATAATGCATTGCAATGTGCCTATACTGTACTAAGCACCAATGTCATACTTAGGATAAAATTGGTTTCCAAACAGGCGGCCGCAGCAGGTCTAGAAAGTCCTTTTATTTTTACGTTTCCCCTTAGTGCACAGTCCAACGTGGATTTTGAATATTATTAGATTTGCACTAGTTATCTAAAAACCACTCGAATCTGTTTACTTTCCAAAACTTTGTACAAAAATTTACAGGCAGTTAGTTAAGAACGGTTCTTGTTGATCATCCCTTTCAAATCAAGAAAATAAATTTTCAAATTTGATCCAAATCGGAGCTTATGTTGAGCTAAAAAATAGAGTGACGATACTTTCAAAACACTTTGAAAATTTTCAGTTAGGCGAAGTTTATCAAGCTGAGACCTCTATCATTGACCGTACCGATATGGCTTTCAAAATATTAACAATTACCATGAACTTGGGGTATACAGGCAGGAACTATCATTTCTAATAAGTCCTACTAAAACGGAACGCTACACTATACTATTGTAACG
Source organism: Ophioderma brevispina (assembly GCA_023653785.1). Lineage (NCBI taxonomy): Eukaryota > Metazoa > Echinodermata > Ophiuroidea > Amphilepidida > Ophiodermatidae > Ophioderma > Ophioderma brevispina. The sequence continues at coordinate 29,954 of JAMKCH010010020.1, forward strand.
GTAATAATGCCGAGAAAATGGGAAGACGTGCTGTTAACAGGTTGGTCGATAATTACTATTTACGGGGCGACTTTGGCTGCAAATCAACAGCTACTTTGCTCTTGTGTGTGAATTGGAGTTATGCACCATGCAAAGCCCGACAATGGAATTCAATTTTGTTAACAATACAGCGTGGAGGGCGACGCGTTGATTTTCCAGCTATAATGTGTCGGAGCGAAACTTGTTTAGATTTTCCTTTCACTATTTTTTATCAGAATTTTGTTTTATTTATTGATTGCATTTTTTGAGTGCAATCGCATTTTACACACCCTTATAACTATTTAAGTTTAGTAATAATCAGAGACTAGCAATATGACATCACTTTGCGCGGAAAATTCAAAATTGCAAGTGGAGACTCGTGCTCGCTTGTGATTACAGCGATAAATGTGTCCTATCCGTGATTTAGAACTTGGGCCAAAGTGAGGCTGTGTAAAAGCTACGTCAGGCTTCACTGATCAATCTCGTACTGAACGAGCTTGCACGTAAAATTGCCTTGTGCAGTTCATTAACGAAGGTTGCGGTATGCCTGACCAAAAGTTTATGAACCACAAGACATTTCATGATCATGCAAAACATTTCCCTAAGTACTAACGATTTGGTGTGCTAAATGAGCGTAAGTCGGGGCTAATGTGTTAAGAATAGGATTTTGTGGGATCACAATGACCCTATTGGTTTGTAAATTTCCCCAATCTGGTGCATTGTGTTGGATTGCCTCAATACATCCTCCTGCTCAGCAACGACGGCTCGCGTCTATATGCCGATGATTGACAAACATATGACGGCAACGGCAAAGGCGTGAAACTAATGTGCGTGAAGATCAACTGATCGATTGCCCTATTTTTCACCCATTGTCCCGGACTGGTGAATCCCGGAGGACTAATAGTCTCCTGCCACCAAAAAACCGGTGCGGAAGTAACCATTGTCCTGCTTACTCATAGTCCGGGAACAATGGTGAATAGGGTAATCGATTCACTTGACTCTTTACGCAACATTATTTCACGCTTTATTCCGTTATTGTCTATGGAGCCCCGGACTTAAACCCCCCCCGCCGGACATATCTGCTTTCACACCGGTAGAAGTAACCATTGTCCGCGTACTCATAGTACCGGAACAATGTGAAACAATATGGTAACGATTCAGTTGACTCTTTACGACACCTCGTTTCACGCTTTATATTCCGTTATCGTCTATGGAGCCCCGGACTTAGTCCCCCGCCGGACTATATTTGCTTTCCTCACAATTCCACACCGTCATGTGATCCAGCGGTAAAGCATTACTTTGATAGTTGAATTTTTATTCAGTTTGGAAATATATTCCATTTAAAGTTTCGCCTTCCCCCAATTTTTTTTTTTATAACTCACCGCCAGGTTCAAACAAAGCACTGTGGCAATAATTAGCCTAAATGTTGCGCATCCTCATGGTCGCAAGGACGCCATGTCCATGGCTTCTTGGGACGCTCTCTTATAGCATTATACATTTGACACACAGAGGACTAGATAAATTTACACAGATAAGATAAAATTATCAGATCTACCCTTACAACCCCGAAAGATTCTGCGTGGTCCCCCATAGCCCATGGTCTATTAGCAAAGTCATCTCCCTTACTCTAAAACTAGCTTGTTTTGGAACTCATTTGAATGCTTTTCCCTTTCCAACGGTGATTTTCGAACTGTGGAATACAATTTTTTTTAATTTAAAGCGAAATGATTAGTTTTTGATTTTTTGGCGACCATATTCAATATCGCGATGTTCCAAAGGCCAACTTTAGGCAATATGTTGTTAGTTCGGTTATTTTTCTTTTCAATGCAGTTTTTCAACTGGACAGTATAAGTAAGTAATATTAACCTGATTTTTACATTGGGAGTTCTGATCCCCAATCTTAGCCCCATTGTCAAGTTGCATTTTTGTATTCAAAACGGAATGAGCTAGAATTTTCATTTGCCAGATTGGCCATAATTCTAATACATAATCCCCCTTTTTAATTTTAGTTGTTGCCTCTGATGGATTTCTTTTCATGCGAACTTTGTAATGAACTCCATTTGGTAACTACTAGGGGGGGGGCTGCGTGACCTGATGTCCAGACTTAGTCACATGCACAAAACAACTGACCTTTGCAGCACGAGGTATTTTGACAAGGGGGGTGTGTGTCGGAACGCATAACAATGTAATGTCTGGTTTTTGCCACAGTTTAAAATAGTTACTACTATCCGGAAAAGAAAAAGCCATCTGCAAGTTGGCTTTCCCATATTGACATACAATTGAAAGAGAACAAAAGATCGCCTCTATTTGTGTTAACAAATAGGTACTACTGTAAGAAAACAAGAACACCCCTTGTACCATGAACAACTATTGACATATTATGTAACTGGTTATAAAGGCTTGAACTTACAACCATACACCGTCCCTACCAACTATATACTTATAAGCTGGTATGCACTATAGGCAGGGCATGCTAATCCACTAAGGGCTGAGTTCACTAGCTTTGGATGTGCACCTGTGGAACGACAGCTGACTTGAGTTCTGGGTATCAAAATCATACTAAAAACGGGGGTGGGTAAATTTGCTCAATATACTGGTGATTGGAAGTTATTGACATGCGCCATGGGAAGATATTTTATTAAGCTCATAGTCCCTCAAAATTTCCCTTTTTGGACTTTTTGAAGCATTTCCAACACAACAAGAGGACTTTATTGTCAAGATTCTCTAAAGTTTAGGACCTTTTTTCAAAACAATTAGCAAAAAGTGGACTTTTTTACCATTTTTGTGGATAATCATCAACATTTATTGTTGTGTTTTGTCCAAAAACCACCAAACATCCTATTGCTTTAGTGTACAAACTTTAAGCTCATCAGTGACTGCACCACGGGGGAGGGGCAGGGAGAATTTGCGCCCCCATAATAGTTTTTCTTGACCCCCAGTCCCCCCCCCGCCAGAAGAAAAATGAACGGATTTTTTTGGCAAAAATCAGCGATCTCCCAAATTTGGAAATATCAGCGATTTTTTGGGGGCCAACTTTGGAATTTTCGGGGCCAAAATTTGGCAGTTTTCCTCACCCCCCCCCCCCAAAAAAAATTAAATTCCACTCCCCCGGTTTTCCCCAGAAAATGAAGTTGGTGCCGCCACTAACGACGCTCATGGTGGCTCCCCTTGCCAGACATCCGAATCAATTTTATTTTGTTGGAGTTATTATTTTGCCAATTGAGCATCCTTTAGATAGGGGCAAGAAAATTGATTGACATGTTGGGGCCTGGTTTGGAATCGCCAGCCTTACACCTAGCCATTCATAATATGTGATACCCCGGGCATAACGATACCGTCGCGTAATTTATTCCCCAGTAATGCTGTCACAACACAAAAACCATCTCAAGTAACAACGTTTACAATCGCGTACCATGATTCAACTTGGCAAGCTGGGTAAGCTGAAAACGGCAGCGCCAATTTTTTGCTTACACCACGTGCTTACACATTAAAATATACAAGCAAAATTTAATGCCATTAAAACCTAGGGGTGTCCACCTGAACACAAAAAACTGTCATCCTTCCTAAATAGAACATATTCCTACCTCAATGGTACATAAGTTTTCGTGGACACCCTCTAGAATTTTTGTAAAATATGGTTAAGTTGCAGCAAATTTCCATTTGTTTGCATTGCCGAGGATCAAACTCGTGAGGGATTATGGGTGAGTCTGGCAAGTCAAAAATTAAAACGACAGCATTTTTGATTAGTTTACTAGGAATTCCTCAGGCCGTCGGTACGTACACACCTCTTAAAGCAATAAGGCTCATATTTTAGAGCCCCCCCAGTTTCAAACTTGAGATTTTTGGCATAATTGTGTTGATAATTGTCTTACTGAACTATGCCTGCGAACAACAATGCTAAAAAATGGGCGTTTTCATGAAAGAAGCGATTTTGTGATTAGAATCGGATCCTCGATTGAATTGTAATCGGTCGGAGCTGGAAAACGCCATATATCTGTCCCGTCCATGATGAAATAGTGCCACCCCTCTCACGAAATACCTGGCTTAACTGAAACTAGGAACAATTACTATGGATGAGCGCCAATACGTACATGACATTGTTGAGAAATTTCCGTAAATTTACGGAAATCTGTTTTCAGAAAACTAAAAAATCAAACAAAAAAAAACGCATCAACATTTTACGGAAATATCATAATTTCCGGCAGCAAAATTTCGGGATGGACTTTTCTATTTTCCCTAATTTTAAATTACCGAAAATTCTGTTAAAATACAAACACATTTTTTCGATATATGATACAAATTTCTGTAAAATTACTCTCAAAGTTCCGTCAATTGACAGAAATTCTGTACATCTGCCTAAAAAGTCTAAATTATGCTGCCAGATATTTCCGTAAATTTAAAGTGAATTTTTTTCTAACATGTGGCGCTTTTTCCCCGGCTAGTTCATATTGGAATAGTCCAGGCGCCATTTCAACCGTATCTCGCTTAAAAAGGTTTGACCTTATACTAAGCCTCTGCTCTAAAATGTTTGACCCCATACCATGCATAGTCTATATTTGGGGTTGAAAAGTGATGTTGGATTACATCAGCCTCTTGCCTACGCAACTTTCAGCTTTTGTTATCTAGACATATTAATCATCTCTGGAAATCGGGGGGCCAAAACAAATTTTTTACCACAGTTATTTATACAATTCCAACTAAGTTTATCAAATGTCTTTTCAAATCAATACAAAGGCAAATACCAGTGTATTCTCAACATCTGTAAAATTTATTATATCCAAAGTAATCTGATGACCTTTTCGCCAATGTACGACCCTTTAACGCCGGTCTGATCATGATGTCTTATCTCGTCAAGACCGTTCATACGTTTGCAAGCGACCTTGTAATTATTTTTATAATCTAAGACTAACGTTAGGAGTGGAAATGGGCCTTCCGTTATCGCAGATGTCATCAAAGATTTATTTTAATTGGAAAGATGTAATTAGAACCTCTCCTTGGGAAACTGACATATAACCGTATAGCTCGTATCAAAAAAAATAGTTAAAGTGTCATAAGCGGACGCACTATTTTCAGTTAAAAAAAGAGAATTGATAATCCGATGGTAAACCATCAATTCTCAGAGATTTATCATTAACATTGACCCGACAGCTTCCAACATTTTTCCCCCCCCCATATCTTTAATATCGACCTCACATTTTAACACTTAAGTGCCTAAGGTGTTTTCACTCACGTTGGTGCCTGGGGGGGGGGGTGTTCCATGGACCCCCCTAAAAAACCTTTCTTCCCCGATGGAATTTTCAAATGAAACTCATACCACCTTTGGAGGGGCATAAGAAACAAGGCAAAGGTTCAATATAAATGAGTTCCGGTTACGTCTGAAAATTAGGGCAAATCATGTTTCGAAAATTGCGAAAAATCGCTCAAAAATTAACATTATGTTTTCGCGACACGCGACCCTGCTTCCACAGTATCACATTGCAAACCATTTTGATGTTATATCTGCTCTAGAAGGACCAATTTACATATATACACAAACATTCCCATTTTGTACATTCTTGTATTTTTTGTGGGGAAGGAGGCGACTTAGAAAAAAGAGGCGAAGAGAGTATAGGGAGGGAGGTGAGCAGAACGGGAATGAATCACTCTGAGTTGGGGGTAGGGAGCGTAGAGGGAGAAGCAAAATACGGGCAAGAATGATAGTCAGATGGGGGTGGGGAAGGCTAGGGGGAAGGGGGTGAGTGTAAAGGAGCTGTAAAAGTGAAAGCAGTTCGATGGTGAGAGGTAGAAACATGATGGAAGGGCAAAGGGAGATAGGGTAGTGGTGTGGGATGTGATGGAAGGGAAGGCGAGGAGAAGTTATGTGTGAGTAGTGGAGGATAATTAGGAGACAGTGATGGTGGGAAGGAGGAGATTGGGAAGTGAGGGGGAAGGCGGGTTCATTTCAGCGACCGGTGAGGTGGCGGGGAGAATGCATTGATGGGGATGTATTTGCCAGGAACAGGGAGAAGCGGGGAAGGGGTTGATGGAGAGGGAATGCAGACTTATTTGCCATATTTTTGCCATGGTTTGTATAGCAATGGCGCGCATTCGCTCGATGATGAATCGCTCTTTTAAGCACATCAAGGGTTAATTATTTTTTCTGATTATGTAATTAATTTGTTCATCAGCTATGAACATACATAGCAGAAACTATTTCGGCACAGGGTTTTTTAATTTTTATTTTTAAAATCACACTCCGGTTGGTGCCTGGGGGGGGGGGGTTTCCCTAGGGACCCACGCTAATTGTCTCATTAACGGGCTAGAGATTTTAGTAATTTTTTTTATGGAAAGAACGCATCAATAAGTTACACAATTACAAAAATTAGAGTTTGAAAAATTTTTCACGAACTGAGCAATCGCCGAAAACCAATCTTGGGTACTATGGACCCCGCCCCCCCCCCCCTTAGCACTTAATTCAGTGTTAAACAACTATCGCTATCTAGCTTCCGGAAGGGTTGTTTCAAAAAGGCTGAGTCAATGTCGCTATTATCATTATATCGTTCAATGTATACAAATTTTGATAAAAAAACAGCTTCAGCATTAAGAATATCCTGAGGTTCTGAAATGTCATCACCATCAATTTGTCGAATAAGTTTTTGCTCAGAGTGTTTTTTTAAATTTAAGAACATACTACTACTCCTTTTGCCCCGTCTTCAACCCACTGAGCTTTGGGCACGTATAAAAAAAAGTCACGTGCTTTTTTATCATAAATACTTCAAGAACTTTCCTCGGCAGCTGATATGAAGTTTAACAGTCAATTTGGATAACGTTTGCATGCATATCCAAGGGAATTTATTTCCTTTACCAATTCCCCTCTATCCTGTTTTTTCAGTATCTTTTTCTTACTTAATTTAATCATTTTCCCAGTAATATTTGATCATTTCCATGGCACACTCCCTGAACTGTTTTCAATATATTCTTGATCTGATTACATAATTACGTATCCTTTAGAGATTTTGTATTTCATTTCCAAAAGCTTGGGCCTCGTGAAGTGTGTGGACTCATTTTTGTTCTTTAACTATCTAAGGCAGACAGTTTACAAGCATAATTATCGGTATACTATGCGTTTTAGCCTTGTGTAATGTCTGTGTGTCTGTCAGAAAATTTTGTTAAGTTTTGACACCTGCGGAAAGAATGACAATAATATTCCCTGGGGGTAACCTGTACAGGAGTCTGGGTAACCACCCGAGTTCCAAGGGTTCCAACGTTGACCCTATACCGTAGGCAACCACAAAGGCCATAACGTAATGTCGTCAACGCGTTTGCGAGAAAGTAGCAACGCTTGCGACATGTCGCCAACGCTTTGCGACATTTCAGAACGCGTTGCTGTGTCGGCCATCAAAACAAAATTTTTGTGACGTATTTCAAAAATAGACCCACAACGCGTTGCTAGATACTTTGCAACGCGTTTGCAAACTTCACACCGCGTTGGCATCTCACAACGCGTTGCTAGCTCACAACGCGTTGCTACGTTAACAAGCCATAAGGGTCCTAACGTAGTGCGCCACGCGTTGGTGAGAAAGTCACAACGCGTTGCGACCTTCGGCAACGCGTTGGCGACATTTCGGCAACGCGTTGTACATTTTGGCAACGCGTTGCGACATTTTGCAACGCGTTGCGACATTTCGGCAAAACGTTGCGACATTTCAGCAACGCGTTGCGGTTGTCGGCCAATCAAAATCCTGATTTCTGTGACGTCAATTTCAAAAATATAAATCTCACAAGCGTTGCGACCTTCACAAGGCAATGACCCTCATTGCCTTCACAACGCGTTTGTGAAGTTTACAACGCTTTGTAAAACTCGCCAACGCGTTGTGATGGCTTGGCAACGCGTTGTGATAGCCATAAGGGTCATAAACGTATTTGCCGCAACGCGTTTGTGATCTAGTTTTTTGAATACGTCACCGAAATTCTTGAACTTTGATTGCTTGACGACTCCGCACGCATTGCCGAAATGTCGCACGCGTTGCTACCTTTCCACAACGCTTTGCGGCAATACGTTATGACCCTATGGCTTGTTTAACCTAGCAACGTCGTTGTGAAGCCTTTTCAACGCGTGGTGAAGATCGCCACGCGGTTGTGAAGGTTCGCAACGCGTTGCAAAGTATCTAGCAACGCGTTGTGGGGCTATTTTTTTTGAAATACGTCACAGAAATTCCTGATTTGATTGCCCGACACAGCAACGCGTGCTGAAATGTCGCAACGTTTTGCCGAAATGTCGCAACGCGTTGCGCAATCCTTTATGGCCTTTATGGCTTGCCATAAGTCCCAACCAAAACGGATGAAATGGTACCCTATCCGAGCCCGCGAATCGTTCAAGCGGATACCCTATTTGAGACCAGACCTATTCAAATGGACACTCTATCCAAGACCCAGGGCCAGGCAATATTACAATGGAATTTGAACCTGGATTTTACATTCCATTTGAGCCTATTTTATGGACTTTTTTATCTGTTTTGAGCATGAAAATCAATAACACAAATCATCATTCAGATTCAAATCAATTCAGATCAAAATCAGATCCTTCCTGCCGATTGTATACTCTACCTGAAACTGAAAAGGCAAATTTGATACCCTATGTGAGACATGAGAAAGAATGTGTAATTATACCCTATAGCAAGTCTAGATACATGCCCCAGGTCTCGTCGTTTTTTTGTAACAGAGCCCATGTGTAAATGAAAGTAAATATGTTATTGTGTATCAGCGTGTCAAACGTTCACCATGGGCCTCTCGAAAAGGGTTATTGCAACCGATAAGACAAAACCCTTTTTCTAATGTAGGACCATGAGTTCTGCATCACAATATATTAACACAACACCTTCCATTTGGGGTAGAAGAGGCTGTCAAACCTTCGTTGTATGGCTTGAATCAGAAAATTTGCTAATTTTTCAGCGAAACGTGTTTCATCCGGCATTTGAAGGTTTCTATAGGTTGTTGATGTCCCCCCCCATGTAGAGCATGCAATGTTCATAGTACTTATTAATGCATCTTAGGAGCGTCCCCGTATCATGGAATCACGCGGCCCAGGTTCAGCATCCAAGGTTTTGAATAAATCCTGACACCACACAAGCCATTACCACTGACTTGTGTATACGCTAAGAAGAAGAAGAAGAGAGAATAAGCATTTTAGGTATAAATGGAATACATGTTATTTACCAATTCCA
>JAMKCH010010021.1:0-29802 GCA_023653785.1 Ophioderma brevispina
CAGGCCCTATCATGTTTACAAACATTGATGTTAACTTGTCTATAGCAGCGCATTTAATTTGCCAAAAATCGATCACCCGGATCGGTATGAGTAAATTATGCTAACTGTGTTAATCCCATTGAAATAGGTGGAAATGGATATCAATGTATTTGCACTTCTTCTTCTTCTTATCGTGTCCAAACACTGTGGTTCTCAAATATGATCCAGCCAAAGATGGGTACAACGCCTGGCTGCTTCACTGAATTCCGCAAGGTCCTTGTTTGTGCATTGTTGCTCCAGCAGTGGGCAGACCAAGAGCTGTTCCATTGTTTGTGGTGCTGTTCCACAACCACAGGTAGTGTCCTGATCTGCTTCCAGGTAGCCCCACTTCTGAAAGGAAACCTTAGATCGGCCAATTCTGGTTCTCAATCTGTTGAGGCATCTCCATTCAGCCCATGAGGAGGTGGGAGATGCTCACCAGGTTCAATCCCAATAGGTGTTACTTGGTCGATGGCAAGTCTTTCTTTCCATTATATTACTGATTCACTATCTAGTCTTATGGCTTTGAAAGGCAGAGAATGTCGTCATCCCTATATTACTGAGTTGTTGGAAGTATTCTTCAATTTGTCTCAATTGAATAAATCCGTTGTTTTAGCTTGGATTCCGAGTCACATTGGTATTCAAGGCAATGAATAATATCTTGAAATAATGTTTTCAAATCTGGGACACAGCTACGCTCTTGCATGCTCGCTACGCTACGACGGATGTCTGGTGGAGCTAGGATGTATAATTTTTCCGTTGGTGTTGGACGGAGGCATCCTGTGATAAGCCGGCAGGAGGCCTTTAACGCTGAATCAAGCTTCTTGGGATGGGTTGATCTTTCCCATACAGGGCAAACATACTCTGCACATGAGTAGCACAGGGCAAGTGCCTTAGATCTTAGGGTATGTGGGCGATCACCCCATCTTGTGCCAGTGAGTTTTTTCAAGATGTTATTGCGTGAACATACTTTACTCTTCGTCTTCTCGATGTGGGTCTTATAAGAGAGAGTGCGGTCCAAGGTAACTCCTAGGTAGACAGGGTTATCGCAGTGCTCCAGGGGTGTTCCAGACAAGGTAACTTAAGCTGACGTTTGGCTTCACGGTTGCGTAGATGGAAAGCACACACCTGTGTCTTAGATGGATTTGCGCGTAGGTGGTTTTCCTCATAATAAGGAGTGAGTTCATCCAAAGCTTTGGAGAGTCTCTCTTCAACAACTGTGGAGTCGGCATCTTGTGCGCTAATTCCAAGATCGTCTGCATTAATAAAACGACAGGTTCCTGCACTCCTAGGTTGGTCGTTGGTATAGATGTTGAACAGGAGAGGTGCAAGCACACTCCCTTGTGGTAGACCATTCTTGAGCCTACGCCATCGGCTCTTCTTCGCTCCTAGCTGAACAAAGAACATCCGGTTTTGCCAGCAATCATCGGATAAGCTCAGTCAGGCGGATGTCCTTGGTAATTTCCAGAATTTTACGGAGTAGGCATCTGTGATTAACAGTACAGACTGTCCCCCAAAAAACTATACAATCAAAGATTATTTTTTTTGGCCAAAAATGTATATTCATCTCAACTGGAGTTTTACTGATTCTTTTTTAGGAGTGTTCCAGCTTTCATGAGATTTTTAGTTGGTGTAATTTGGGGGTCTGGTTCAGGAGTTATGGCTAATTATCTAAGACAGTTGAAAAACCTGTTGGGCCAGTTCCGGCTATCCTGATATCAACAAAGTTGCCATTGAAAATCACCTTCAAGACATTCTTTATTGAAAATTAAAATAAAAAGTAGGTATAAAGTGCTGCTTCTTGTGATATAACAATAATTCTCAAACTTCAATTGTCGCAATTGCTAATAAATACATGTAGCATTAGGAATTTCAATTCCAAACAGTCTTGTTGTCTCAGCTTTACTCCAGGTTTCAGCAGAAGGTAGAACCATAAAAACACCCTTGTTGAAAGTAAACTGAGACCTTTGAGCACAACCATCCTTTCCCTTATTGCTCTTTGTTGAACACTTCTTTCTTCATTATGTTCCCCCATGGCATCTTAGAGGCTGTGAAACATTAGAGCGTTTTCCACACATTTGTCCCTCAACAGACTTGTAGACTGTTACATTAGTTTCAGCAGTCAAATTCCCCAAATTTCCAAGAATTTCATGATTATTGTCCCCCTGAGAGTGAGTCCCTCATTTCACCCACAACATAATAATTTCTGGTGCTTTCACTGAAAAATAATATATTGATTAGTTCAATGCATGATAATACATTCACTCTGATCTGTACAATATTCTCTTGTTTGAAAAGGATTTAATCCCACAATGATGCTATACGCCTTATACCTTTAGTTTCTCGAACCTTCAGGTGAAACTGGCCCAAGTGGTATTTTATCATTTGTGTTCACGACAATATCCCTGGCTTAGGGTCATCAATTGTGATGGATAAAAGCGAGATTTAGCTAGGACTTCTAACAATAAGTCAAAATCTGGCAACAATGCACAGTTTATATTTTGCATAATTTTTAGTTGAATCGTATTTTTTTATTGGGACAGTCTGTATCGTAGCGCTGTTGAGGTCGACGAACGCAGCTCCGGTTACCATACCCTTCTCGAAAACCATTTCTCAATGTGTTGAGTTAGTTTGAGTACTTGGCTTGTTAATTGTTGATTTGCCTGGCCGGAAACTTGCCTGTTCTTGTATGAGGTGTTTCCGTCTATCACGTTTGCGATACGATTGGGAGCAGAAGATGTTCAAAGATCTTGTGTTCATTGCAGAGGAGTGATATTGGTCTGTAACTCATGGCTTGGATGGTCTTTTCCCCAGGCCTTTATATTGGGCAAACTTGCTTTCCCTCCAGATCTTTTGGGAACTTGTGGGAAATAATGCAGCTATTTTAGAGCTCATGAAGCCATTCCTTTGCACTGGGCCGAATTTTTCAGCTGCTCATTGAGATGTTGTCAAGCCTACTGCTTTTCCTGGTTCAAGTTTAGCAATACCGGATCCAATTCGTCCATGTTGAAGGCACGAGTGAAACCAGGGTCACCCCTATACCTCTACGTTCTAAGTTGATCTTCTTGGGACTTGCTGCACTTGCATTTAAAGCTTGGTGGGTCAAGTTGGTTGGGTGTGACTTTGGCTGCTTGTGGAGGTTTCTGTTGGATCCCTCGGATCTTTCGGTGGTATACCATGCTATTTCTTGCTGTTTATGGGTCATATCGGTGGATTCATTAAGCCTACCAAATTGAGGTTTAAGTATGTATTAAATGATCAACTATATTCCCGCAATTACAATCTATTAATTTTGTTTCAAATCGAGCTCCAGAAGTAAAAAAAAATAGCGAAAATCCAAGCTTTTACCAACAGCCAGTGAGCCTGCTCCGAGAAAATCGGCGATTTGGGCGCATAACAGAGGTTCGCCGTCAAACTGTAAAGAAAAAAGTCTTCCATTTCCCCCTCTATTTTTATTAATATGGTCGCACATGATAGAAAAAGATTCAGAGTTTTCCCCTGAGTTTGAGAATTGGCCTGTGAGAGCTGTGATTCAATGGATTCAACTGATGAGAGCGATGAAGGAGAATCTACGGTGGGTGGAAGTCGCAGCGCTGATGATGAACTTCCCTTGGCCGGCGATAACATCCCCTCCGTTGCGGCGCAACATTATTTTACTGGGTAAAGCCCCGTACATGTTGGAGCCAATGCCACGGGAAGCTCAAAATATGGAGGTTGACGATGCCCAGGCACAGGTAGCTATAAACTACGAAGAACGCTTAAGAAATACTAATTAGCATTTCACTATTTTACGCATTAATTAAATTAATAAGAGTACTGCCATGTTAATTTTAGGAAGTTTTTTTAGGATGGGATCTTAGTTATTCCCACTTGCACAAAGCAAAACAAATCCACCCTGACGTGCTACCAATTGTGAGATCAACTCCATGCATCACGATCGTATTCATGAACGGTATTTTATCTGAATACACACTAAATCAGTGTCATTAATTCCTATTTCTTGGACTAAGATCACGTTTTCTAGATTCTAGATTCTTATTGACATGTTTATTATTTTGCTTGCACAGAATCGTCTGCATTTGATGCATAATGGGCCGTGTGTAATGCTCTGAATGACCAAGCACTCGGCCAATATGGCGATTGCTTCGATAGGGATAGGGATCGGGAATACTACTTCAAAAGCTTTCAAATACTCGATCTGAAATGATACAATCTTCTTCCAATATTGTTCTTATGTCAGTTTTCTGTTAGAATATAGGATTTCAAATTAAAATGTTCACTCTAGACGATTGATCCTGCCATATTTTATCATCCTTTTATCCCAATATCGCCAACGTAAACTAAACGTTAAAGCAATTACAAAACAATATTCGTGTACTTACAGTGTGAACTAAATCGGCGCGTCATTGTTATTTTCTGCCTTGCATGGAAAATCTTTGAACTTTTACGCAAAATTGACCCTACTGATTTGAAATAAATAGACAGGAATTGTTTTTTGACAAAAATATTGATCATCATTTCTATGTAGAAAGGCAATCCCCCGCCCAACTCAAAATATCATTGTTTAGACGATCCTCTGCGGGATTTCCTTCGGCAGGTGAAACACTGAATGACGTCAATTTTCCGTGTTGCCACCGTATGGAACCAAAGAAAACGATTTTTCTGCTAATTAGTCAGGTTCCTTATGTATTGTGTTGGCTTTTTATGGAGATTAGGAAAACTATACATTTTCTTAAAGCTTATGGTTTCCAAATAAGAAAATCAATGTTGGCATTTTTTTTAATTCCCCTATGGCGGCCATTTTGGAATTCAAAATGGCCGCCAATTTTTTGCTCATATCTCGGTCTCTGAGACTAGTAGAAGCATGATTCTGGTGTCTATACCCATGTTTTAAGGATCAAGGAATCCAATAAGATCATTGATAACAACATCAGATTATTTGGTTTTGGCGGACATATTAAATTTCAAAATGGCCGCCAAATAAAGTTGTTTTTGCCCATATCCCGGTTTCTGAGACTGGTAGAGGCACGATTCCAGTGTTTATATCCATGTTTCCATGGTCTAGAAATTCAACAAGTATTTTAATAGCAACATTGGATCACCTGGTTATGGCAGCCATCTTAAATTTCAAAATGGCCGCTATAGCAGTGTATTGTACAGACAGTTTGCCAGCAAAAATGTGATAAATGTGCAAATGAAGTCTTGATATATCTGTTATCTGTCATGCCTGTAGGAACTATTATCTGGTAATTTCGTTTTTCCAACAAGCTCAAAATTTAAGATGGTGGCCAATATGGCAACCTTTACAAATCTTTTAAACTTTTAAGTTACCATCTATCTGTAATATGTTTAGTTACATCCTCTAGAAAGTATAATAAAATTGTAATTATAATCTCGGCTATAGGTCCAATCTGATAATATTGCTTCCTTAGCATGCTCCAATTTCAAGAAGGGGTCATATTGCCGTCTCAAAGATTTTTTTGAAACTCTTAATTGCCATGCCTGTTGTATATTTAGTTATATCATCGACAGATGTGATATACAATACAATACAAACTTTGATATAGTGCCTTATTAATTAAGGTAGAAGCGTTTGCAAATAAAAAGGAATTTTTGTTTGGCCTAAACACGACAATATATTATGATAGATTTAAGAGCAATGAACCTATACCAGTTTAAGGACATGCTAAACTCCTTGGAAATAGTATTTCACTGCTTTCTTAAACTATAGTAACGATGGAAGGAGATTGGCAAAGAGTTCCACAGGCTAGGGGCTGCAGTTACATGCATATCTACGCTTTTTAACTACATCAAGGGAGAAGACAAACCCCATTGTGAAATTGATTATACAAATTACTAAAAAAAAATAAAAGCTATTTTGAGTTCCTCTAGTTCTTGTTTTGTTCCTGAAAATAATATCAGACAATTATCTGTATATCTTCATAGTTGTGCATTTTGTATATAGATTTTTGAATGCATGGCTAAATTTACCAGGTTCGGGCTAACGGGGGAGCCCATTGCCAGGTTACTTTTTGTTTGTAAAATAATATAAGTTTCATTTCAGGAGGGTTCTGATCCAGTCACTTGATGTTTTTTCTAATGCCATATTTGTGGGTTGAATTTTCATATAATCGCATGCAATGTCTATCGCTTCCAATTAAATAATATTGCAATGCATGGTAGTTACAGCTTGTAAATGTTAATGATGTTAGCGGTGTCCACTGTTTAATTAATTACGAGCAGCTTACATTCCGGGTTAGTACTACACCAATTTCTCTCGTCTGCTGTCGGTGTATTATATATGTGTAGTTTATTACGGAGATCATCCTGAATGATGGACGGCATTAAACACCGAACACTGCATAGGTTGAATTCTCATTTCCCAACCACATGAGTTGCTATAATAGCTCAGTGGTAAAGCATCGCACATTTGAAGCGAAGGCCGTGGGTTCGAATCCCTCTAGCAGCGAAGTCAATCTGTGATTAAATGTGGAACGTCCGCCCCGGCTGTTCCTATTTCTTTCGCTTATTATACGTTTAATTATTTACGAGCAGGTTATATTTGGTTAGTACTACACCAATTTCTCTCGTATAGACGATGGTCATCTCTCATCCTTGCCATAACTTCATGTGAGAGCAACATATTTTCTAAGTGAAAATAACTTGAACATGTTGAAACATAAGATAATGTTGAAACTTGAAAAAAAAATGTGAATAGTACAATATATTATCAACGCATAAAGACTTTGTTGCACTCACATCACTTTATTATGCAACAAATATCTATACTTAAGTGGACTTACTTGAAAAGTATATTATTTTACGTGCAATTTCCTACTTCCTTAAAATTCAATAAAATAACTTGCCAAATATCACTTATGATTTGTTGCCCTTACACCATGGTCAGCAAAACGGACAGGTATTATATAGGCCTAAATGAGGTTCCGATTGTCGAAATATTTCTCTCAACTGCCTATGGAATAATTTCATATATATAGGTCTGTCTTATACCGTATCAACAACAGATTACGTTCATACGTTCATACGATGTACCAGTAGAGGGCAGCAAACTATTTAAGCATATTTTGACACTGTGTTGATCGTGCAAGCAGTGTCTTTACTTTATAGCTTTGATTGACACCACTGTCACCCCGTGTTTCACCCCGTGTTTCACCCTATTCTTCCAATGGTGGATTTGGGTGACAGTTAGTCTGAATCAGTCCTGGTAACGTGATTTTTTTGAACGGGGAATTCACGGGGTGAAAGGGTTTTCACGTTCATCCCGTGACCTTTGGCGATTTAATTACATTCCATGTTTCACGGGGTGATTCACCCCGTTTATGTTAGGCAAAATCCCTATTTAATATTTCACTCCGAGTAACACGCCGTGAAAAAGGGGTGAATCACCCTTTTTTCCTTGGTAACCAGTGAAAAAGGTGAATATTTTCGGAAAAGGCAGAATTTTTTTTTTTTTTACTGGGTGCTAAAAACCCTGTCACCCATTGACCCTTTTTGTACGAGGAACAGTGAGGCGCGTCTTGTCATCTTCAGACCGCAAGACTGGCCTGCCAGGAATATACAAAGAGAGGTATTCGGACAAGTATGATGGTAATTGTCCAGAAATACCCTTGTAAGAAGCATAAGTTTAGAGACAGCATGCTCACTCGAGCTCTTTGAGGAGTGGAGTAGTGGGTGTCCTTCTGTCCTTCTTTGTTAGAGTATAGGATTGGCCTATGCCTTTGACCATTAAAATCCATATATGGTATTATAGTTAACATGCTCCAATTCAAAGTGGTAACCCCCTTCTGAGACCTTTAAAACCTACAAATTGTCATATATCTGTAATATAAATGAGAAATATATTTGATTATAGCATCCAAAAATCATCAAAGAAAAGAATGAATATGAGATAACTTGGCCGTGGCTATTAGAAAGCCACATATCGTCACTGGGCGGGAAAACCTCATATGAAACTCCAGAGGTCAAATTAAAAACCACATACAGGGTTCCCAAAAAATAACTTCCCCCCTAAAATCCAAGGAAACTTCGTTGCATAACTTCACTTAGAACTGCATGATTGGAAAATTTTAAAAAGTTATGATGAGAGGAAACGTTTGCCTCTGCCACAAAAGTCGTTGCTTTTCAAAAAACGCCTTTGGTATCAACACATACTCTTTTTTTTCAAAAACGATGTCGCCAGAAAAAAGTGGCACTTTACCGTATTCAAAGGTCTAAGGTCAAGAAATTATCAATTTGCTAACAACGATTTCATTTCCATATTCTTAAAAACATTGACGCATAGGTAAACAAATAAACAGGACAAATATGAAGGAAAACAAACAAACAACGCGATGTAAGCTTTACATTCATCAGTATCAAATAGTCATTTTTCTTTGCATGCTGCTCTTTTTATGAAAGAAAGAGGTAATGTTTGAAATGCATGTTTCAAATCAAAATCAGCTTAATTGTTTTGTCATCCAGAGTGAGACTCAATATTCAATGTTTCCTCCATCTGCACTGATGACATCATTGTAGTGTTTACACATGCTGTTTACCAATTTTCTGATGTTCTGTTGATGAATGTGGTTCCATGCTCGCTGGATAATTCTACCACGTTGAGCCGTGTTGCTTACACAAATTTCATCTCATTATTTGTTTGCTTGTTTGTCTGCATATTTGTCTTCCTTGATTATTTGTTTGCCTATGCATTCATGTTTTAAGCTTATTTACTTCAGACCGAAATGAATATAAAGAAAGGAAATGAAATCGTTGTTGTAAATTGATCATTTCTTCAATTTAGACCTTTGAATACGGCAAAGTGCCGCTTTTTCTGAGAGCATCATTTTTGGAAAAAGGGAGTGTGTGTTGATATGCCAAAATGTTCTTTGAAAAGCATAGACTTGCTGTTGGCATAACTAAATGGTTTCCTCACTCTCTTTGAACTTTAAAAAAATTGCTAAACATCCAGGTCTTTTTTTTTTGTCTTTTTTTTTTTACCGTTTTTAACTGAAATTGGGTTTTGCTGTTCTTAAAGGTTAAATGCACATATGAGGTTTTCCCGCCCAGCGACGATATGGCAGCTTTGTTTTCTTAACCATCGTCTTACCAAGGGGGGGGGGGGTGGTTACCACCCCCTAGTGAACTTCGCTTCGGTGCACTAAAATGCCAAAAACGTTCGTAAAAAGCTTCTAGGTAATCGTTCTCTCATCCTTTCCGGACATTTTAGCGAAAAAAATGTGAAGGTACCACCTTCACCGGGGTTAGGGTAGACCGTCAAAGTCGAAGGGTAGGGGGGGGGGTGGTTACCACCCAAGGATATTTTATGGTGCATTTTGGAAAATATTATGCACAGTATGGCTCTAAAACTCTATGTTTATGTAAAACTAGCCAATTGCCATCATTTAGAGCTGAAAACCGCATGAAAATCCGATATTCCTACAAAATTGGATTTTCGCCTATTTTCTGTGGAAAATGCGAATTTTGCCGACTCGCGGACTTGATGACGTCATTGTGACGCAATACTAGTATGTTGCGGACTTATTTTGGTATCAATGAAAGAGCAGGACCATAGCTATCCCACTGGTATCAAAATCACAAGAATCGGGGCTTTATAAACGAATTCTCTAGGAGGCGGTTACCCACCCCCCACCCCACCCTTGGTAAACCGTGTTACAAAAAAAGCTTGGACAAAAAATATGTCTTTTCCCTAATAGAAATAAGCTGTCTTTTGTTCAACATTGCTCACATTTCACATGGTCACTTTCCGAAACCTTTAAAACCTTAAATTGCAATATTACTTAATCATCCAAGAACTACTAAACAATAGTGTTAAATTAAAAATATGTGAGATATGTCTTGGCCATGAGAAACTCTATTTTTTTATTATTAACATACTTAAAATCAAAAGATGGCCAAGCCAAACATGACCACATTGCCAAGATCTGTGATTTCTTATAAGTTAATTATAACATATTATAATATATTTTATATCATTCACAAAATTATTATAACATTTGTTATTAACAGAATGAGAACAATTTATTTGGAACATTAATACTGATTATGATATTGTGATTTTTTTAAAGTTAAAACATATTTAAATTTCAAATAAAGGTCGATATGGTGCCTCAAGAATTTGTAGATTATACATATTGCCATATTTGTAATATAAATAAAACATCAAAAGTAAGTTCCCCAAAAAGAACCTACTATAATTTCCAGGCTATCCGTTTTAACGATGAAACCTAGTAAAGGTATTAGCATGGTTGTTAGGAAGCGGTGTTGTGAAAATTAGAGGAATCCCTACTTCCGGATGACTGAAAAAGCACAAATTAAAGAAAAAACGAGGCATTTTTAAAAATTGGCAAAAAACGTCACACAATGATAGACGGCCAAGCTTTCCAACAGGGCATTGCAATTGCCCTAATCACTGGGAAGATAACTGGGTATGATTATTATTGCAATTCCCAGTTTGGACGTAAATTTACCATTTTTATATTAGGCTGTGGTTGGTGTATGCAGGTATGCTGTTGTCGGGAAATTATTGGTGTATAGGCTACATTTTTAATGCCAGGTCCTTTGGTGATTGACATGTGTATCCACCAGTATTAATCTTATGAATTCTCTCAGTATCCCATGAATTGATTGCAACTTCATCATTTTTATGACCTGAACAGGCAGGGTGACCGCGTATTATTTCAAAGAAAGTGACAGCATGGTGCAACCTTGGCGGGAATTTAATCCGCATTCCATACATGCCGGTAACACAGTGACAATATGGACGTGAAACCACTCTTTGTAATTTTTAAAAAGGACTAATTTGTGTGTAATTTGTGCTATTCAGCCGTGAAGTAAGTGAGTCATTAATTTCAAAAAAAATCGCTCCTAAACAACCATAGTAAAACCTTTACTAGGTTTCACTTAAAAACGATATCTGGAAATTATAGTAGGTTCTTTTTGGGGGGGGAACTTACTTTTGATGGTTGTGTTTATTTTACAAATCTAAAAATTATGAGGAAATTAAATACAAATGAATGACATACGATATTGTCTTCACTACGCTAACGTGGTTTACGTAAATCATGTCAATTACGCGTTCGCATTGCCTGACAAACAAATCAAAAACGGCTACGGTGCTGCGATTTAAAAAGTTGGTTTAAAGTTATCACGTGACATTATTTCTTGCGATAAATTATGGAGTCCAACGGTGATGAACGTGCTCCAATCTTTCATGACATTTACTCATTTCCAATCCTACAACAACTCGTTTTCGCCCTAAACATTTACATAGACCCAGACTAACCCGTAAAGGCATTTAGCGGGACTATTTGTAGCCGTTGAAATTCCTGTGCCCGATTTCTGCTGGAGTACAATCGGCAAGTATCAAAACCAAGCTCATTTAAACCCGCCAATTTAGCGTAAATGGACGATCAAATTGAACGTTTTTTGCCCATATTTGATTCTGGGGAAAATCGCATCGTTTGAAAATCTCAACTTGACAATAATTAAGTAGTCAGAAGAAGAAACTCCCTGGCACATTTTAAATCAATTTTTATCTAAATTGCTGTTCTGCATGTTGCAAACTTTTGGCCAGGGTGTGTATTACAGATGTTTTGTATGATTTTTGAAGGTATTCATTGAGGCTGCCAATCTTGAATTTAAGCATGTTTATAAAGCAAAAAGATCAGATATGACCTTCTAATGGCAACTTAAAGATATAATACCACATACTTAAATTTACCCTTTTATCAAAACTTATGGATGTTACTTATTATAGATAAATTTCAAAATTGTCACTCGAAACAAGAAAATCTTCACTCGAAACTCGAGTTTGTCACCTCGAACCTCGAAAATCTTTCACTCGAAACTCGAAATTGTCACTCGATATTCGAAATTTGTCACTCGAAACTCGAAATTTGTCATCGAAACTCGAACATTGTCACTCGAAACTAGAAATTTGTTACTCAAAACTCTAAATTTGTCACTCGAAACTCGAAATTCTTCACGAAACTCGAAAATAAGCAACACACTATTTGTTATATATCGCACAATGAATCGGTAAGATTAAAGCGTTGGTGGCCACGCGCATGAGAAGCTTTGAAACCCAGTGCGGGTTCAATCACCTCGGGTTTGATTGTGTGTGCAGTTGGTGGCGGATTGTTGGCAGCGGAAATGATGTTGCAAACAACTCACACTGGTACTTTGCCACCCAGTTTCCGGGAGGTGCGTGTTCGCGCCAATCCAAAATATTTTCATATTCACTTTATTTTTTTCACACAGACAAGATGTTTGTAGAGAGCTCTTAAAAATCATTGGAAAGTGATTGGTGATTATAACAAAAACTGGAGCTATCCATCTCTCATCGAGTTGGAAAAAATAGGCAATACGTTGTAAGAATGATATATTAGCAGGCTCTGCGAGGAACGTGGAATGTTTACATTAGAATACGTCTTAAAAAATTGAAACAATATAACCATGATGGTATGGGAAAGTCTGAATAGTGGAGGAAGATATCGACACGGAAAAGTATACTGCTAGATGGGAAGAAAAGACTGAAATTTGCTGCGTGTATCGAAATAATTCACGAGGAATTACGATTGAGACACTGACATTAATTAGTGGAATACAAACAAAAGGGAAGATAGCCACAAATGCGAGAATTCTTGATCTGGATAATAATACTCAGTACAGGGAACTATTTCATCGGGATCTGTTCGCATCAGTCATGATCGACAGATTGTGGCATGAATGGGCCTACTCTTGGAACCCGCATCCCCGGGCAGTCAGACTGGTCCTGCTGGTAGCCCCATTATGGCCACCTGAAGCTGTGGTTCACCGGAGTATGGGTAAGATACAGGGTGATCCAGAAAGTACCACATGATAGCACAACAGAGAAACACATAGGCACTGATTGTGGTCGTACCACTAAAGTTATGGTCCTCCTCTTTTTAGTGATACCAAAATTAATACCAAAATGCCTAGCATTACGTACAATGATGTCATAAAATTCGCATGTTAGCAAAATTGTCAATTTCCATAGCACACATAGGGGAATTCAATTTCACAAACTGTTAGGAAATATCCGATTTGTATGCGTTTTTTTGGGCTCTACGTGATGGGAAATGCTAGTTTTATATAATGAGAGGAATTTTAGTGCTTACAATATGATTTTTGAGTCGCTAAAAAATTGCGAAATATCAATTTCTCACCCTACATTCGTATTTTCGTACTTTCTTCAACATTTGACGTCATGTGACGTCATAATGGGGAGTTGGTTACTATTTTGATACCAATGGAAAGAGGAAACTTGAGGCACACTGTGGTACCAAATTTACAGGAATCGCGTGTTTAGTAACTAAAATCACAGGGGTGGTAACCCCACCCCCCCCCCCCCCCTTGGGGAGTTTTGTTACAAAAAGATGGCCTAAGGTAGACAGGTTCGACGAGGGTTAATCGCCAACGAGCTGTCTCGTAGTTTGGGAGAAGACACGTTGGAACGACGTTTGCCGGCAAACGTAAATCGGGATTGATTAACATGGTTACCGAGGAAGAAGACGAATGCCCAAATGTCCACGCCTAATCGTTCACCACAGAGATGCTCAACTTCGCTGGGCTAGAGAGCATAGAAGATTACAGCTCGGACACTGGCACTGTTGTCTATATGTACGAGAACCGCTCTACTTCATTGACCGTCAAGATGGGAAGACAAAGGGTGTCGATTCCGTGGTGGAGAACTTCGAGATGACGTATTCAGGAAAAGACTCAAGGATGCGGCTCAGTTATGTATGGGCCGGTATTCATATGAGGAAAAACGCACTGGTGGTGCCAGGTGGAAACTTAAACGCCGTAGTTGTACCTGGATATTCTGGAAACCACTGCCTGCCACATTCAAAGGGGTTTATGCAAACATTTTTGGCGGCAAGACGCCAACGCACGGGGACGCTTAGTGAGACAATTTCTGAGGCTGAGGGGGTGGAGCAGATAACATGGCCTACTTGTTTATACCTGATATGAACCCTATCGAGTATGCATGGATGCTTTAGGCCGAGCCACCAATGACAGGAAATCTTCTCAAACCAAGGAGTAGCCTCAAGCTATGAACCATTGACGTGGGAATCTGCCCATTATATCATAAACAACCTTGTGGACAGCATGCCACGACGTCTTGACGCAACGATTCATGGGCAGGGATAGCCATACTCAATATTAGCGACGTTTTATTGTACATTTAAACAGTATTTTTTGAACACTTTCGATGAAGAAATCAACCAAAATGTGTTATCTCTAAAACTGACTTATGTGATTTTTTTAAAAACAAAAATCGTTAAATCTGCTGTTCAAATACCGTCTTTTGGAAGACAGAGGTCTTTAAAAACCTGGAACATTGATCTGGGGAATAACAGTGTTTGAAAAACCAAACTTTCGAGATTTAATGCGTTTGTGGCTAATTTGTTATAATGATTTGTTTCATTCATTTTGACAATATTTGGTCTAGTTTGTGTATTTTTTTCCAAATTTATGAGCAACAGTGTATATAGAAAGTTGACTTTGTGATTTAATTCTTCAACTTCAAGAGGTGCCTGTAAGATGGCAGTAATTTAATTTATCACCTGTTATTTACCATGCAAACTAACTGAACGAAATGGAGAGTTACGGCAACGTTTATTTTGTGCGGATCATAATTGTTTGAGCAGCCTAAGCATGACAGCATAATTAATATGTTTTTACTGTTTCTTATATACATTTGCAATTAATAGATCGAAGAAAAACTCTTGCATAATTCTCTTCTACCCATCGCATCGAATGAGTTTAGGGCGCCCTCATTTTTCACCTTCCGTACCCACACCTCGTACTAAAACTTTGTTTGACCCTCAATTAAAAGTGCGGCCCAAAATTACATTAGGGGGACGGTGCATGCATTTGATTTACCACCGGAGAAGAAATGAGGATTATTTAGTTTTTTCGGCGGAAAGGTGCATTCATCCTCGCTTCCGTTTAAAAACTTTAAAAGTTGAAAGCTCATTGTTCCTACTCGCTTCTTTGCTGAAAAATTTCATGTTGCACTCTCTTGCTTACAAATTTATTCGCATTCCTCTCAATTCCTCCATTCACCCTGGCGCAAATAATGACCCTGCCCTGAGTTAATTTCACGGAGGGGGGGGGGGGCCACTCAAACATGAAAATCCATAGGGGTGTAAGGCTAGCGACTTCAATCCCAGAGGCATTCGGTTAACATGGAAATAGAGGTCTTTGGTGGAGGAGACCAGCCAAATTGCCAATAAATATGGGTTATTGGACAAACAAATACGCTAAAATAAAAAAGTCGAAATTATTTTCAAAAAGTAGGATTATTTGGTGTCAATTTTCAAAATGCTCCAAAAATAGGGGCCTTTGGGTGAGAGTGGCAAAACTTTAAAATATGGCATTCTTTGGGGGACAATGATGCTGAAAATGGGGGTCTAAACAGCCACATATACATTTTGCGCTTTTGATAAATATGTAAATTAGGTCATGAAATAATTTTTTAAACTCATTATGTACACAGTTGTGTTTGTACCGGTAGGAAGAAAGAAGAACGAACGCATGATTGATAGCTGTAAACTTCCTACAAAATGCAAAATTAATAAAAAATCTCAATATGCTGACTTTTTTGACCACAATATGCAAAATTAGGGCCTAGTAACATTTCATACATCACTTCTTATAGTGTGTGGTAAAGGTTTAAAGGGGAACCAAAAAATTTCAATGATAGCTGTGTAAATTCTCACAAAAGCAAAGAAAAATAACAAAATTTTGCACATTTTTTGAGTTATAAAAAATTGTGGTTAGGCCATTTAAGAGCATAATAAGGTTCATTTGGTTCATAATTCTTGTTGTTTATGTTTATAGAAAAATTCCTGATATGTTCAGATCGTTTGCATTGTGATTTTAAAAAAAATGAAGATTTTGCTCATTTTTGGTTAAAAATATACTAAGTAGTGTAAGGTAAGGCTATACGAATAGACTATGTGCTGAAAAATTATGTTGAATAGTGTATAGGGAAAATCCTGCAAGTACAGATGGTAGGAAGTTTTGTCTTAAAGGACATCTAGATATTAGAAATGTAAATTCCTTTTATTGAAAAACACCAAAATTTAAAACATTTTTAAAAAAATTATTCAAATTTAATGGTAAATGGAGAGATAAATAATTGTAATTTTTTACTCATTTTATTTTTTTTTTTTTTTAAAATTGTAGGTACATATATCAGGAACATAACTCTAAAATTAAGTGTATCCCTTTTATCGTTTAGATTCTGTACATATTTTTACACTACCATCGTGCATGGCAAAATAAAGAATAAAAGACTTGACCTTGACACTTGTTCTCCAAATGACTGTTAATATGTACGAGTACAAAAATTTGAATAAAATTTTGCAACGGAATGGTCAGATTTCAAAAATTCGAAGAGTTCTGAGTTGCTGAAGAGTCTGTCGTTACATTACACTACATTTTAAACCACTTATTTTCACCTAAAACTGCCGTATTAAAAATTGTAAATACTTCAAAAGACATGTAAATAGCTTTCCGGGAATTTTGATTTTTCATTTGGTTTCAGGCAATCATAACTGCACTCATTTAAATAATGGCCCTCAGATTTGCCCTTGTACAATATATTGATTGTTTGTGAAGCGCCAAAGGACATCGCGGATAAGGAATGAAGGGTACGCCCTCTATAGTTTTTGAGAAACGGATGGATTTGAAACATTCCTCATTAGAAAGCGACATGCTCAAACTCTACCATTCGTGGTTTAAAAAAAATCCCACTTTACATAACTTCTCAAAAGTACGCTTGTATTTAAATTAAATTATAATGCAGGCTTCAATGGGTAATTGAAATTTCCAATATGACCCCCCCCCCTCCCCCAACGAACCACGCAATGCCGCTTTGCAGGATGTGTTCCGTTATAGAATTGCAATACCTATATTGCGTGGCTTCTGGTCTGGGGAAAAAGACCCCATTTTGCATTTTGTTTTCGGGGGGTGGGGGCCTGAAAATGTAAATGAATTGCCAAAAACAACAACAAATACCATATACCAGAGGGAGGTAAGGCATGAAAATCTACCAAGGGCTCAGTCATAGCCTTGGATGGGCACATATAACAACCAGGACCATGCGGTTTGGGTATCATAAATCATTGATAGGAATGCAGGGGTGTATTTGCCCAATGATACTGGTTGAATGAAGCTATCTAAACGGGGCCTGTGATTAGATTTTAATAGTGAGAAGTAGAAACTTGATCATGATATAAAATAGCGCGGCCATGGCCATTAAGATGCGGGCCATTGTGTTTCTAATAGATGGCTTGGTGTGAAGATGGTTACATAATCCAAATCTTAGCATCGTTGCACTAATCAGCTCATTGGGTATTGTTATAAAGGGCTGCTGGTGTAGCCTCTCTGTAGCTTATGAAGGACAAAGATATATCTAAGCATCATTACAAGATCCATAACAAGAGCAGATGCAACATCTTCATGTTTTGTTCATCTAAATCATAACTGGTAATGGCCAATGCCTCTTAGCTTTGATTTTTCCAGAGAGCAGCCATGAATTTTTCAGACTTTCTCATTTTTTCTTGTACAATATATTTTGAGGATAAAAAACACCTTGCATTCATGATAAAGTAGTAAAAACCCAAGTCAAAATTGATGAGATGAAACTTTAACTATTATGATTATAGAGAGCCTCCTCCATTTCTTATCCGGCGACTGTCCTTCAAGGGGGATAACCTTAATATTGCTTTACCACGGGTGGCCGTGGATAAATGGTATAAATGCCCAGTATAACACAGGCCACGTTAATTTAAAGTTATGTTAATGCAACAACAGGCAATTTTATTTTGACTGTTAGAATTCTTCGAAGGTTTGGAATGAACTCGGTTACAAAGGCAAAACAAAAAAGATATTGAAAAAATACCACCAAAACAGGTTTAAAGTTACATGATAAACCTTAGTGGACAAAGGTTAAAGGTCAGACTTTTTTTTGAACAATTTTCTTCATGATAAAGATTAGAATTTGTGCTTCAAATCTCTATCGTGAATAATGAACAACAAAGAAGTTCTTTCCTTTCTCGTTTTTCTGGAGTCAGGTTTGTCAATTACACTGTTAACATGTTTACGTACTAAAAGTTGTACATGGGGCATTTTGGGAGCCCTCTAAAATGAGGCCATAAATTGAAATGAAACATAAAATCTCGGGATTTTTAACATGGTGATTGAGAAAGTGTAAATATTGTTAATATAAAGTATATAATAGATAAATTCTAAAAAGATTACAAATTTTTTACTATGGTTGTTCATCGGGGAACAATCATTTGACTCACACTGTATCTCCGACTTATACCTACTGATTACAAGCTGATGTTGGAACCCATATTATCGTGAATGTCCGATTTTCACCAATAATCTCTATCTAACGGCGCAGCGAGATGAGGTTACCATGTAGCGACCAAATGTCCCTGTTGGTCATTCGGTTGGGGATGTCCAGATGGATCCTGCTGGATGTCTCGAGCTTCACATCAATGAGGTAAAGGGGCGAAGACCCCTGTTTTGGCATGGTAACTTCCAACATGTTGACGTCTGAGACCTACTTGGTCACATCGCCACGATGACAGTGGACCGGAAATCGTGCACGCGTTGGGCAAAGGAAGCTGAAAATTGGAAGGGATAATATCCATATATCTGTGGCTTGGTCTTGTGCTCGCGCAGGATATGTTTTGTACTGATAAGATGTTGGTGTAGGTGCCATCCAGTCTATCCTGTAGCTCTGTGTTCATGGTCCAGGTCTCAGATCATATAACAGGGAGAGAGCTGTATCACCAAATAAAAAGTAAAATAATAAGTAGTAAAATTTTGAAATTTAGAAAGCTCTGATATTCTTCCACAACCTTAAATTGACCGCAACAGTTGTTGAGCTATCGATAAATTTAAAACCAAATCCATATTGGCAAGAGCATATAGACGGAAGCTCATTTAGAAAGCAAGGTGTCCACCTGGAGATTGACAGCTCTCTCGATTTCCATCTCCCGTGCCAGCAATTAGAGAGGGGACACGTTTTGCTCTATAAAATCAAGATAATTGCCAGCAGCAACGATTTGGCAAGTTTAGCTTAATCACGATGTTCGGATGTTTTTTTGACCGAGAAATTGGCCTTTTCAAAGTAGTGTACTGTCGTTTACCATGTGCGACCCGTGGATAGCAACAAGTTCATCTCACAAATTTGAAGTGCAAGGTTTAAGAGATGGAAATTCTGAGAAAACCATGCACTATATAGCAAAATCAAGGATAAAGCGGGTCAGGATTTTGTACTCATATTTTGTTCTTTTATTAAGGTTCACCAAAGTATTACAGAAAATGTAATGAAAAAATCTGATGTCCCCCTACAGAAAGTTAGCAGAACCCCCTAAAATGGGTTCCAAACCCCAAAAACAGAACAGTATTTATTTAATATGTCAGCCAACTGTTAAAAATAAAACAAAATTGAGCAAGTCAATTTTCTCTCATGTAATAAATACCTGGTTTTTATGTCCTGAATATGGATTAAAAATTTTTTAAAACAATTATGGAAGGTTCCACTTTTTCACTGTTGAGGGGTGAGGCTTAATTTGCTGAGTATATAAATGTGTTCAAAATTGTTAATTTTATGGTCAATTTTAATGGATTTTAAAAATTTTCAAAACTTTCATTTATCTTTCAATTGTTTCTTTTTTACCAAAATATTTAGCTCACTATTCGCTATTACAAAAATGCATTAAAATTCACGGAGCCTTGTCTTGTCTTTGGACTTAAATGCCAAAATAAAAAGTACATTTCCAAAAAATCATCAAAATGGCTCTTTGTGTTAGCACTTTACTCCAAATTTATGGCAAACAGTATCGAGTGTATTCATAAAAAACTCAACCTTTGACTTTGTATATTGTCGACATTCATTCAAACATGGTTTATGTTATAGGGATATTCATTATTTTATGGGGGTGTTTGCAAAAACAAATGAAAAAAATGCCTTGTATTTTTTTAAAGAACGGTTTTAATAAAGAAGTCCAATTTTTAACGAGATTGAGGTTAGGTGATTTGCTTAGGTTCTTTAATGGTGGATGATGTCAAGGACATAGACCTAGGCACAGGATCATCTTCTGAGGTCAGTTGTACGTGTATGTATGGTATTCAGTGTTGGTTAGATTTTTGTTTTTTAGGTCTTCTTCGAAAAGTTGAAGTCCGATTTTTAAACCAGACTGGGGTTAAGGTTGCAACAGGGTTCCTTCATATGTGGTTATGTCAAAGGTCATTGGACCAATGGTCAAAGATCATCTGAGGTCTGTTCAGACTTCCCATCTTGCCAGGGGGATTATGAGAGTTTACTTGCAGTATTTTTGTTATTTATAATATAGCAAAAATCTTGTGAAGATCGGCCGCGGATCAGGGGTGGAGGCCCCCCCCCCCACCCCCGGTAATTCTGCCAAATCTTGAAAATCAGCCATTGAGCTATTTTGAACCAGTTACAGCCTTTCAGCCCCCCGGTAATTTTGACATTTTTCACAATACGGATCCCGCCATTGCATATGCTGTGCAAATATACGTGAAACTGCGCTAGTATGCATCACAGATTTGGTTATTGGGATTATTTATGTTTCAATACCATCTAACTCATCTGGTCAAATGTCTCATATTAAGGTCTGAGGTCAATGAGATCAAATTGTAACTAGGGTTGTCGGTTTACTTTTTAGGTAGTGAAGGATCTAAATGCGATCAATATTAGGGCCATTGGTGGAAGTTTTTGAACTGCCATATGTAAATAATGTCAAAGGTCACATACTTTGTAAGGTTAAAGGTGATATTCTTCAGGTTCGAAGGTCATCAAGGTCAAGTTTTAAAATACGGTGGTCAGTTAACTTTTGCGAAGGTGAAATCCAATGGAGCCTTGCAAACTTAGCCACCCCATCAAATCCCCTCCTTTCCCCACCATCATCTCAGCCCTCCCACCTCACGCTCTCTTTCGACTCTCCCTACATTCTTTTTCCTTCGTGTCCACCCACCCCACCTTCCCTCGTTGATTCATTTCCCTTTCTACGCCCCTCTAGTGCTCGTCCCCCCTCAGCCTTCCCCGCTCCTTTTCTTTCCGTCTTCACATTTTTTCTTCTTCGTTCATATGTTAATGAGGGCAGAGGTCACATACTGAGTTCAAAGGTCATCAGAAAGTAAAGTACAAACATTATGAGACATGCTAGAAAGGCTAAACGTTGTCGAGAACTGCCTTTTCTGCATACCACTTCAATTTATTAGTAGGACTACTTCACACAGGGACGGGAAGGATTGATAAATCCTTTAGCTTGGTTATTTTGTATATACTTTATACGGTATCATGATATGTATTATTAAATGTGCCTTTCCCAAATCTGTCATTTATAACAAGCATACGGACAGGAGCGGCTTCAGTTGCCTTTCCCGATAAAATCTTATAAATGGAAATTGTAATGTTCTTAATGTGGTTACCCAAACTTCATCGCGATCCAATGGGTTCTCTACCCGTAATAGCAATAATATATTAAAGCAAACACAGCACATTTGAAGAGCGCTCCATTTATCAAAATTAGGATTTTGCACGTTGTGTTGGCAATGGTAGTAAACTAAAGCTTGCGAGCGGTAATTGCTAAAAATGCGGATTTGTATAAAAAAAGCGATTTGTAATTAAAATATGGGATCCTGCTATGGCGGAGCTGGAACACGTGTAAATTTAAGTCCGTCCTGATGAAATAGTGTCACCTCACGGAAATGATCTCTACCTTGACCTTCGTGAACCGACGGAACAACTAATGGATGAGACATAGACACGGGCTGGTGCAATTTCCAGGCTATTATCTGGAGGACGTTTCCAGCAGCCGTTTGAAGTATTATCGAAGATCTCGATATTAATTTTCTAATTACAAAATTCCTCCTGTTGCGATACATAGAGTTTTTGAGCGGCTAACCATTCACATGTAGTTTATATTCAATTATCAACTCAACTGTGCAAAAAATCTCAAATTATCTGAAAATGGGGCGCTCTTCAACAAAATGTGTGATTGCTTAAGCTGGATTGATAGCCTTTTCTTATCGGTATAGTATGAAGGGCACTGACATGTGGCTTTGTCGCATTGCAATACCATATTGCTTGTGTACTTGTGTATAGTAGAGAGGTGTTTGCATGTAGGTAAGTAGGTGGTGGTGCTTTGAGGTGCAATGAGTGTTATTGGAGCATGACAATGGGTTGGATTGAACCGAGGACGCTATGTATCATGGGTAATGCGCATTTTTTCACCTGTGACCAAGTATATCGTATAGGACACAAAACTTAAGCCCACACAATCTACCCATTTCGTGGTTTTGCCGATTTCGACAATGCCAATTCACTGGTGATCGTCCTATATTGATTAGAGTATTTAGCAAGTGGACTACCTGTGGCCGCTTTGTTAAATTGAAAGGACCAACAATAAAATAAGTGGTATTGGCCACATCTCCAAGTAGAGGTTGTGTTAAATCTGCCCAAAAGTGGTTGTATCTTTTGTACCACTAAACCCAAAATATCCCCCAAAAATAGTAACAAAAGTCGCTTGTGTCTCTAATTTGCTTCCAAAGTAACCTCTCAGCGATTGTTTTTGTGTCTTTTTTTTAAATGCATTCTTGTTGAATTTACCCGCACACAATCTACGATCATTTTTAACCATTCCAGTGAATCGTTAAGAGCAAAACAGATCTCCCTCACAAATTGGAACTAATTTGAACACTGATTATACTGGATACAAAACAATCCACTCAGTGATGCATTGGAGTATGATTGCAGTGATTTGAGCCAGGTGATAGTTTTAAACTATCATGGCTTGAATAAAAACCGGTGATTACCGGTGATTCTAATGATATAAAACAAATAGTGATTGCAAAGTTCGTGCAATAGTAAAATATATCTTCGGTCAAAATTTTTTTTGTGATGTTCCATTTCATCTGGCTTTACCTCGTGAAATAGAAAAGTCAACATTTAACCTAATGATATATTTTTTTTTTTAAAACTATCAAACTCTTCGGCATTCAATATTGTATACTAGCCAAATGGGACCTCTCACAGATTACATCTATAATATAGAGACTGCTCTTCACTTGTGGATATTCTACCGCAAGTTTCGCCACAATTCTAAATGTTTAAATGGCTTTCTGGCACTTTCTCTCTAAACTCTATTGAACCTGACAAAAATATTAATCGAGTATTAGACACATTATACATGTTATAACTATGCAGATAAATGTGGGAACGGAATGTCAAATCTTCACGGTAAGCCTTTAATTGAAAGCCTAGAATAATTCCATAATCATTTTCTAATATTCTGCAGAGTATGCATTGCTATAACCCCATGTTTTATAAAACTGGTCAGTCGGCATCATTTAGAGCCAAAAACTTCATAAAAATCCAAAATCTTACTTTTGGGTGCAAAATTATTGGATTTTCGCCTATTACACACTTTGCCTGTGAATTGAAAATTTTTGTGACTCAATAGCTTTAGAGCTTGTGATCATAATAGGTGTGTTGTATTATGTGGTTTCAATTGAAAGAAGAGATACATAGCCATCCACTGGTATCAAATCATAGCGAATTCCCAAAGAGTGTGATTAAGACCTTGGTAAACCGTGTTACACAACAAATGCTTGTAAGGACGAGGGCTAGTAATAAGTAGGAAGAAGTTCTAATGGCAACCAGATGTTACGGATTAACCCTTATAAATATTATACAAGCTTAAAATGTAATAAAGTTACTTTAAAATATCTTATTTAGTCTACTTCTCTGTATATTGACAGTCCATGAATTCCAATCATTGGTGTGTTTTCACAAAATTCAAGGGTTCTTATAATCCCTGTGTCAAAATGGATGTCCAAGTACAGACTACCTCAAAGCTTCTGTTTTATCAATTACCAAGTAGAAATAATAGACTGACATTTAATTATTAAAGGCTTTTCAAAAAGATGAAGTAAATATCATCTCTTAAGAAAATGTACATTGTGCCTTATTGGAAAAATTAGCCATAATTCTAAACAGATGGATATCGGTGAAACCAAAAAGCGGCCCATGAATTTTTATTTCTGTTTTTAATTAGGTTGGACAGAAAATACTTTACTGTTGACATGAAAAAAAGAAAAAAGATTTATGAAAGTTTCATTTTGTTCTTCGAAAATGGGCAAAAATGTAGCTTTTTTGCAAGTTTGTTTTAATCCCAAAGTCATCAAAATAGATATAACTCTCCCCGTCAAAAAGGAATACCCAATGATATTCCTCTCTTTTTTTATTTTATATGCTTGAAGATATTAAAAGATATTGATTAACATCTGCTAAGTATCTTTATGGTTACAATAAAGTCTTCCTTATTTAAAGTCCTGAACATGCCATTAATATTGGTATTTTACACCATGAGAAAGGGGTCATAGGGCCCTATTTTTAGGGGTCTTGTTAACTCACAGAGTAGGGGGTGTACATGAGATTTTTTTAATATGTAATATGCAAACTTTGGACACTACTAAAACCTGAAAACTGAATGAAATCTGTTGACCCCTCATTATCCACGTCCTGCTGGTTCTCTCAGAATGTGACTGTTAAGTACTTTGGAAAATCACATTTTCATGGGTTCAGTTCCTCCCTTAAAAGGGCAGGGGCGATACATGAATAGTGAACGCTGTGACTCATGATCTGAAGATCGGATCTGTATCTGCCAGGCCTATCTGTAACAGTAAGCATGTCTCAAAAAATGTACAATCAATACGATTTGTTTCCAATATTAAATCTCAACATTTGGAACACAAAATAGAGTTTTGTGCCACTTTCTGGTTGAGTGAAATGGTAAAAAGAATTAGTTTAAACATACGTTATTCACATTTAAAAGAGATTTGAAATTCTTCAAAAAGCAAGTTCTGGCTTTAAGATAAAAGTGATAACATTCGAATGTGTTAGAAGAAGAATCTGGGACTGAGAGTTTTATGGCCCTTAAACTTAACAAACGCAAAAGTCCTACTGACACTTTGGTACTTGCTTTGAAATATTTGTTATTGACTTCAACAATACACATAGTTAAGTGCACAATAGTGAGAATAGTGAGATAGTGAGAATATTTTGAAAACCATTTCTTTAGTTTGGTTGCAATAACTATCTTTCTTCTGGATGATTTTAACAGATACCAATCTGGTACTATATTCAAAGACTCCATTCATTGAAACGTGCACTAAATATTTGATTTTTTTATTCTTTATGAAAAAAAGAAAAGTATTCATCATTGAACTTATTGTGCTGATTAATAAGCTGTGTGTCAGAAAACTCATTTCCTTGTGACTTTTAATCGGTTTTGTTTCTTTTGCCAGATAAAAATATAACTTTTGCCGGAGACCCATTGCTGCGGATTGGCCCCAGGAGAGGGCTAAAGTTGCGAGGGGGTAAAATGTTAGAAATGCTCTAAATCTAATGAAATGTAGCTCAAAATGAATTTTAGGTAACCAGGAGTAAAAAAGTCATTGGGTCACATGCATGTGGTGTCATTTCAAGATATTTGAGAAGATAGGCTAAAGGTAATTTGTTTATAACACCACACCCACAATCGATAAAACATCGCATAATTTTGCTTGCTAAATTTCGTTGACAAGACGAATAGTTTGACTGGTAAACAATTTATGTATTCCTTATAAAGTTCGCGGACACAAAATAATATTCAGGACACAATTTAAAGGTTCTCTTATTTTACATACCCTTTTCTTGGCAGAATTAAAGTAAAATATTATTGCTTGAACCACATAGACAACAGTTCATAATTTTTCTCGTTAAAATTATAGGCAAGAAACAATGATTTCTTTAGATGACCTATGAATAAAAAGGTCTCCAACATACAATAATACACCCCTTTTTGGACACGTGTGGCTGGTACACATCTATTCCTCTAATATCATTTTCGACCACCGCAATTTAGCTCAACAGTTTTGAAAACGTTAATTTGAAAAACAAGCATAAACAAATTTGGAGCTAACCATACTTCAGTTTTGGCCAAATTGTTTCACGATTTCTATAGCTGTTTTTTTTTTTGTATAGCTGTTGATGGTCTTTATTGTGAACCTTTAATACTGGTAATACCATTATGTCGTTTCTGTTGTTCGGTAAAAATGTTCTGAGAGTATTCCATCAACTTCTTTAGAGTATTTTGCCCCGCTCTTTAATACCGACTTCTAAAAATACATCCTTTTTAGTTTACATGCCATTATGAGGTATTCCTCAGACTTCTAATATGGTTCCACATTTGTTTATCATTACTGGTTTTATGCTCGCGTCTTAGCTTTAAGAACTTCTTTCCTTATTTCATATAGTCCTAGGTATCCAAGGTTGTGATTATCTCTCTTAAACCGAAAAGAGGTGAAAAAACACTCTAAAGAGTGAAATCTCACTCCAAAAAGAGCCAGCTGAGTGACGAATCTTTTAGAGTGAGATCACTCAAAATAAAGAGTGAACAAAATAACTCTAAGAAAAAGAGGGTGAACTGCTAACTCCTTTTTAGAGGTGAACTAGTCACTCTATGAGAGTTGAGGATTCTTTATATGATTTGTTTGTTTGGTGAGTATATGTAAGTACTAGTCAGCTATTCATAGCATCGCGACATAAATGAATATTTGTGGGAACTTGGCATGATCAGTGAAGACATGCATGATGGTCATGCACATGGACGTGTATGATCATGGCCATGCATGCCCGTGACATACATGATGTGCGTTCGTTACACGTGTAAGCCATGGCGCAGACTTACCGTATGTACGAGTGAAAACACAGTAATAACATTTAATGCTTTCCACACTTTGTAGTAAATTGCATGACCGGTGACCTGAACACATGCAATATACTCACCCGTTGAAGATATCTATGATGTCTTCACTAATTTCAAACTCGTTCAAACCGTTTGTGACGGTCTCACTTAACTCGTCCGCCAGGTTGTTCGAAAATAATCCCGCGATTTGCGGCGTTTCTGATTGGCTATTAGTTCAATCCGAAAAAAAGTGAGCATTTTCTCACTCCTTTAGAGCTAAAATCCGGTCGATAAGAGTTCAGAGTGGGCTTCACTCCGAAGAAGAGTGGCATTTTGAGCCACTCGGTAACAGAGTGTGCTCGGTTAACCGCGAGTTAAGGTGCCGGGTTGCATTTTCTCGCTCTTTTAGAGCTAAAAGCCACTCGATTAGAGTTAATTTAAAATTACTCGAAATTCAGAGTGATTTTTTTACTCTTTCATTTTAAGAGAGTATACAAGGAATTTTAGTGTTCTTAAATGGAGCATGGCGATTACAAATATGATTCGGCAAGCAAACATCAGGTTGTGTAACTATAATTAAAAATAGAATAGCATATTGCTCAGAAATTGAAGTATGTAACATGTTTAGAAATTTGTGTTCCTTTAGAAACTCATTGGAAGTATATTTGTGGCCATCCCCTTCAAATGCACTCTTCAAGACTTTTGCAGGGCGGGTTATTCTAAAATTTGGTATTCAGAGGCAGCTAAACAGTTCAAAATAAATAAGCCCCCCCCCCCCCCAGGTAGATTTTCCTGGAAAAGTTGTCAATCCATAGCAGTGTAGAATAGGAGAAAATTGTTTGTTTTTTCACCAAAAAGCTTGGAATATCCGATTTCCACGCGGTTTTTGCTCTACTTAATGGGAAATGACTAGTTGTATATACTCAGAGCATTTTTTGAGTCAGTAATATTGCGAAATATCAATTTTCCACCCTATATCCAGTATTTTTATACGTTCCTAAACTTATGACGTCATAATGACGTCATAATGGGAATGTTGGTACTTATTTTGGTACCAATGGAAAGGAGAAACTCTAAGCTATCCTGTGGTACCAATTTATGGGGATCGGATGTTCAGTAACGAAAATTATAGGGGTTGGCAGCCACCCCCTTCGGGAGCTATGTTACAAAAAATGGCTCAGGTAGACGAGGGTTAACCACATTGTTTTGCCTGGGCGACTCTAATTTACTGTACTTCATAGAAAATTAAAAACAAACAAACAAGCAAACACAAACACATTAAATGCATGTTTACATTTTGGGGAATTAATTGAAGTGAGAAAAGAATCTTTAAAAAAAATCTTTAAATCTTGATTTTCTCGATTGTTAAAGTCCTATGCAGGAAAGTGTCATTTTTTATTCGTCACCACATTTAATAAATGACGTCATTTTAGAGAGAAGGTTAACTGCTGTGTGAAACTCTTTTTGCCCATTAAATGTGTAACATTTCCTTGTACATTTTACATTTTTGTAACAGGTTAAGGAGCCGAACTTGTCTAGAAAAATGCACATTTGTCAGGGGGGCCTTTATTTGTGGAACTGTTTACTTTGAATCTTAGATGGCAATCATATTGATATTTAACATTCAGTGACCAAGGGGTTCACTCCAGTATGCCCAAGGGGAGGGGGGGGGGGGGGTTCATGGAACCCTCCCCCAGTTGACTTTTCCGAAGGAATTGTTTATACCACATGTGAAGGGTCAACACCAAATCACCAATAAAAAAAATATTACTTGGGGTTAAATTAGGGGCAACGCATTGTTTTGAAAACATGCGAAAATTGGCCAAAAAGACGGAAAATGCCATTGAGCCTTGCGCTTAAATAATTTACATTTGAAATTTGAAAACAAATTT
Organism: Ophioderma brevispina; assembly: GCA_023653785.1. Classification (NCBI taxonomy): domain Eukaryota; kingdom Metazoa; phylum Echinodermata; class Ophiuroidea; order Amphilepidida; family Ophiodermatidae; genus Ophioderma; species Ophioderma brevispina. The sequence goes on from JAMKCH010010021.1 coordinate 28,739, forward strand.
TATGTGATAGAATTTAAAAAGACCCAAATTCATATATTTAACACAAAACTTGCAGTTTTAGGCAAGCCTGTATTTTTTAGGGGGGGGTGTTGGCAAAAATAACACATTTTCCGATAGGTTTGAACACGGTACTGTAACGGTGAACATATTATCAGTAAAATTAGGGGGTTCTGCGGAAACATAAGCCTAAGACCGAAGACCTAAGCACAAAGACATTAAGAAATAAGACTAAAAAATAACTTAGTAGTAGAATGAAATTTATGGTCTTTTGTCGTTCGGTCTTTGTTTTCCAGATCCGTGTGTGGGTTATGTCTGGAAAAAACAAAGACTAAGAATACAACAAAAATCACTTAGTCGTAATGAAATCGATGTCTATGTCTTCGGGCCTTTGTTTTCCAGATCCGTGTGTGGGTGTCTTCTAAGACCAAAGACATAAGACCTCAAAAAAATACGTAGTCGTAAACAAAATCGATGTCTTATGTCTCGGTCTTTGTTTTCCAGATCGGGTGGGTGTTGGAAAAACAAAGACATAAGACTAAAAAATATTCGTCGTAGAACAAAACGATGTCTATGTCTTCGGTCTTTGTTTTCCAGATCCGTGTGGGGGGGTCTGGAAAAAACACAAAGACCTAAGACATAAGGACTAAAAAAATACTTAGTCGTAGAACAAAATCGATGTATTATGTCTTCGGTCTTTGTTTTCCAGATCCGTGTGTGGGTGTCTGGAAAACAAAGACCTAAGACACAAGACTCAAAAAATACTTAGTCGTAGAACAAAATCGATGTCTTATGTCTTCGGTCTTTGTTTTCCAGATCCGTGTGTGGGTGTCTGGAAAACAAAGACATAAGACATAAGACAAAAAAAAAATATTTAGTCGTAGAACAAAATCGATGTCTTATGTCTTCGGTCTTTGTTTTCCAGATCCGTGTGTGGGTGTCTGGAAAACAAAGACCTAAGACATAAGACTCAAAAAATACTTAGTCGTAGAACAAAATCGATGTCTTATGTCTTCAATCTTTGTTTTCCAGATCCGTGTGTGGGTGTCTGGAAAACAAAGACCTAA
>JAMKCH010010022.1:0-37472 GCA_023653785.1 Ophioderma brevispina
GCAACTGAAGTGAGAAAGGCCACCAGCTCGGGGGTAAATTCACACATGTGTCCGTTGGATAAAGAACTGTGGTCAGAATAGTGGCATTACTCTCTCCATACATGATAGGGTTCACTAAACACTCTATCCCCAAAAGTTTTGCGGAAGGTTATGGTGCCGCCGAAGCTCTCTACTTTAGGGTAGGGGGAGTTTCCGGGCGATTGAAGTGCCTCCGGCATGGGGGGGGGTGAATTCATACATGTGTCCGTTGGATAAAGAACTGCAGTATACTCTCTCTATACATGACATCGGGTGCAATAAACTGTTTATCCCAAAAAGTTTTGCGGAACGGTTATGGTGCCGAAGCTCTCTACATAGGGTAGGTGGAGGCGACTGAAGTGAGGAAGGCCTCGGCAGTGGATCTCGCACACCCGGACCACGGCAGGGAACACTTGCACCCAAGTCATGTGCAGGATTCTTAGCAATATTGCAACTGAAATTTGTCAAGATTACAGAGATGTCAATGTTATTATAAATGATGTAGGCCTACACTGCAAAAACAGTGTTTATAAACGTGGTGCAAATTAGTGTTTAGAGATTTGACATGTTTAATTCCTAAACAATTGGCATCAAAATGTATGAACACCTAATGTCAAATCCCTAAACATGTTTAAAATTTAAACATGTTTAGATCTAAGGTGTTTAGATATTAAACAGACATTTCAAAATGTTTAGAAACGTGGTGCAAAATAGTGTTTATAGAAAAGTGTTTAATTTTTAAGCACTTTTTTGCAGTGTATAGCTTGACGCGTAATGGTTGATTGATACTCACGTTCAGATGACGTGCATTTTTGGAATTCAAGTAGATTTTTTGTATTTGCCGATACTTTACGTTCAAGGTCAGGTCAAAATTAGTTAGCCAAGATTCCATAGATGTCATTCATTAAATTATTTGTTCTAAAATGTTCATTATTTTGTCAGTTTCTGGAACTGAAATGTTGCAAAAATCATGATTCATTCATTCAAAAAAGAAATTTGAACTTTGACCTCTATTCTCTTAGAGACGAGGCTGAACATCACTCTTCCTTTTCTTGTGCAAAGATTTGGATTTTGTTTTCTGCAACATATTCAAATTTGGTAAATATTGAATGACGAATAAAATGTTTGTGTCATTTTTAGTCGTCCTAAGTTTTTGTAAAATATACTTGCTGAGCACATCTTCAGATGACGTGGATTTTTTAATTCAAGCAGATTTTTTGTATTTGCCGATACTTTACTTTCAAGGTCAGCTCAAAATTAGTTAGCCAAGATATATCCCTAGATGTCATTCATAAAGTATTTGTTCTAAAATGTTTATTATTTTGTCTTTTTTGGACCATAAACTGTATGGCTAACTCAAATTTTTTTTTCATTCAAAAATAAAAATTTGAACTTTGACCTCTATTCACTTCAGAGAAAGGCTTGGAAAATAATTTGCTGTTTTTTTTTCTTGCATATAAATTCAAATTTTGATTTCCTGCTACATATAAAGATTTTGTAAATATTGGAATTACGAATAAGACTTTTTTTGGGGCAATTTCATCGTCCTATGTTTTTTTGTAAAAATACTTGCTGAGCACATGAATGTATAAGCTTGTGAGCGCATATGGTTTATTTACCTCAGCTTTCAAATGACGTGATTTTAATTCAAGTAGATTTTTTTGTATTTTTCCGATATTTTAATTTAAGGTCAGGTCAAAATTAGCGTGCCAAGATTCCATAGATGTCATTCATAAATTATTTGTTCCAAAAAGTGTTCTTTATTTTTCAACTTTTTGGACTCAAATGTTGCAAAGATCGACAACGATTTTTTTTATTCAAAATAGAACTTTGAATTTTGACCTATATTAACTCAGAGACGAGGCTGCTCATCACTTGTTTTTTTTTTTTTTTTTTTTTTTTTTTTTAATTGTTAACATTTCTGCCCAAATCCAAATTTTTGTAAATATTGAATGACGCAAACATTTTTTGTGCCAATTCAGTCTTTCCTATGTTTTTGTAAAAGTATAACTTCACATTCAGGTGACGTGGATATTTGAATTCAGCAGATTTTTTGCATTTGGCGAGAACTTGGGTTCAAGGTCAGGCGGCTAGGCATTCGTGCACTCAAGTCCATCAAGTCTATATTACAACTGAATGATCCAGGAGTGCAATGGTTTTGGGGTGTATAATAATTATCATAGGGCTTTTTTTATATTAGAGTGTATCGGTGCGCATGGCTACGAGCGCATCGACTCGTAGCCATTGCGCGTATGTTCAAGTTATTATGTTTGATAGAGATTCCTTTTGCAGGGGAAAATTTTCTGGAGTTGTTGTTACATTCAATACAAACCAAATTAAAAGCCATGCTAATATAATAATAATAAATAATAAGCATTTATAAACCCATCTATCGAGGCAGCCTTTCCGAGGCGCTGAACAATAAGATACATAAACAAGCAAAAGTTACAAATGACAGAATTACATGTAACCCTGAAATACGCTACTTTGAGTAGAAAACAAAAATGGAAAATGCATTATGAAACTACACGAAGGTGGAATCAAAGGCATCAAGTACAAAAAGAAAATGAATCCACTTAATATCATCTGCAGACGGGAACAAATGTGTCTTAAGCTGATTTTTAAAGTCATTTATAGAACACAAAACGGATGTCCAGGGGAGAGAGTTTCCATATTTAGAGCACATGAAGAACACGCCTATCACCCAATGGAGGATGAGTTCTGGAGTCCGTTAGCAAAATTTTTAATCGGAAGAATCTGAGGAGAGCGGCTTGTATATATGTGGTGAGACAGTTGGCTTAGTATAAGATGTAGCAAGTCCATTTAGGTCGATTTCCATGTAGAGCAAGAGGATTTTGAAAACGATCCATTGACCGAATGGATAACCAGTGAAGCTGTATAAGAGTTGAAGTTATGTGATCATACTTGCGAGATTTTGACAATACACGAGCATCTGCATTTGTGTCCCGCTTAAGTTTATCAAGGAGAATATTTGACATTCTTCCTATAACAGTTCATTCCCATTGTCAAGTCGAGACAGTGACGAGTGCATGAATGAGATTGTGGCTAACGTCCTGACAAAATTTTACGAATTGAGCTAATTTACGTAGTTTGAAAATATGCAGACTGACATACTTTCTTACTTTCTTCTTTACAGGTTGTCACATGACCCTTGTCATATTTTCATCAGAATAACTCCTAAATTCCGAGCAGAATGGGCCAGACTGGAATGTGGCATTAGCAATTTGAATATGATTATCTTTGATTAGACTTTTGCCCATTCGCTCGTGTGAACATGACAGTTCATCTTGTTCATCATTGAGTTTAAGTTTGTTTGCTGTCATTCATGACTTGATATCGCAACACAAGTTCAATTTTGATCGGCACGATTGATTCCCTCCTTAGGGGATTTTAAGGTCCATACGAAAATAGGAGTTTGGGTATCATCATCTGCATAGAGGTCACATTAGTCCATGTTTTTACGTGCAGTATCTGCTATTGGGCGTGAATAGATGATGAATAGCATTGGTCCCAGCACTGATCATTGGGGCACTCCAAAAAGAAGATGTGCAGGTGCAGACAAAGTCCCGTTTAATGTTAACATTTTGCGTTCTATTGCTGAGGTAGGAGCAAATCCACTCAAGAGACGCCTTTGACACCTATAGATCCAGATCGACATTTTAAAATACCATGGTCTATGGTGTCAAATGCTGCAGAGAAATCCCAATAATGACACCAGAAAGATGCCACATTTGTTGTCAAGAGAAACTAATATATCATTCTGCACTCTCACTAAAGCATTTCAGTCCCATGATACTTTTTGGTAGGCAGATTGAAATGGCTCAAATAATTCATTTGGTGTTTACAGGAAGTATTCAGTCAGACGAGAAGCAAGACTTTCCCTCATCAATTGATTTTCGAGACACAAAATTTAGATTTGAACAGGACGAAAATTGTTGAAGTTCTTTGAAATCCAATTGAGGCTTTTTAGAGAAGTGTGTGACTAAGGCATTTTTTGAAACATTTTGGAAAAGATGCCGTATCCAGTGACCTATGACGATTTTTTTTGTGATGACTGGCAACAAGGGAGTCTACATGGGGGGGGGGGTTAAGTGAATCTTAAGCACTCCAAGCAGGGCATTGGATCGAGATCGCATACTTGGATGGAGAGATGTTACAATTTACTAACTTATCCTTGAGACGGCAGGTGTTAACACCTTTAGAACGAGTCACAACTTCGATTGTTAGATTGGTCAAGCAAGTAATGGGTGTTTATATCGGCTATCAGGGCGCACGAATTCTAACTATCTTAGAGAGGTGAATAAATGTTGAAGGATTCAAGTAAGTTCTTCCACACTATCACAAAGAAATGTAACTTTGGGCTTCTCCCTTTGTGATGGGCAAGGCCTTCTAACACTTTAAACCAATTTTTCGTGATCTTTGTTGCAGTCTTTCTATTATTTTTAATGATCTACGAGAGCGTTTGGCCGCTGCCGAACATCTGTGTGCAGCATCACGTGTGCTGTTTAACAGGTCGCGATCAATTTCCAACCTTGTATTTCTCCAACGCCGTTCAAGCTGCTTGCGTTTTCTTTTTGCCTCAGCAATTTCAGGACTGTACCATGGGTTTATCGGACGTATTGTGATGGGCGATTCATAAGTGGGGCAATGCTGTGTTGGAGAATATCTCTTAAAGTTGAGTCAAACTTGCACAATAAGTTTCTCAAGATCAGATTCCGGATTACTGAATAAATCTGACCGTGTAATGCCCATTTCAAAGTCATGGTGGTTGATGGTCGTGAATTTTGCGATATGAAATACTCTGTTTTGGGCTGCACAGGCTTTTGCATGTTTAGCTTTTGCAGTTAATAGCGGCATGGTCAGATAGCAAAGTTGGCACATGGGCAGAGTTGACGAGATTACACAAGATCAGTTAAAATAAACAATCCAAGTGTGTCCATTTATGGTGCGTTGGTTCGTGGATGAATTGGCAACAATGAAATGAAATTAAGATGTCTTTCAGTTTATTAGCATCGGTGTCATCCGCTACATCCCAGTGGAAATTAAAATCCCCACAACAAGTAGTTTACATGATGAGCAACAAGCATGGATGAATAGTCAGAAATTTCACATCAAAAAATATACTTGGAGTCGACTTATATTCTTTTAACTATAATTTGCCGATAAGATAATAACCAGTTTTGACTGGTGAGAAAGTTCCTTGAGAGTTAAATCACACACAGACTTTCAAAGGTGACGCCTTGAACGCATTACATTCTTTTCGTTGATGGAATCCTTGTGATTATCGCAACACCACCTCCAGTTCTTTACTACGGGAACATGGAATAATCGTAAGCCCAGAGGAAGTGATATCTCCAATAGCCTTCTTGTGCCTATCAGAATTACTAAGCCAAGTCCCTCTGTTAAAGCAATAGATGTCAAAGTTGTGTTTCAACAATAAAATAAGCACTCGCATCTCGTTTTATTGCAATAGACTAGTGGCATTTAAAACACAGCGTCTAGTGAGTTTGATTCCTTTGAGGAGGTTACATTTGAGACATCACGCTCGCGCTTCCAAATTGCGTAATATTCATTCGTTTAATGCATTAGTTGAGATGTCAGCGTTATATAATTTCCGACGGCCACCTCTTTTACGACGAGGTATATTGGCAACGATGGTTAATTCCTATATCCTTGATTTATCATAGATCAGTTGGAAGCAGGGCAGTTTGTTGTATTTATTCAGATCCAAATTGATCACAAGTGTAAGAAACTAATGGTTTGTTGACAGAGAGAGGCTGGGGATCTTGCTGATTGTTGTTATTATTTGACACTGTAGTCCTGGGTTTGGATTGATTGTCAACCAGACATCACAATTCAAGGGGAAAAGTGCTGTATATTGGCATAATAATTAATTTGGTTTTCAGAATTACTGGTGCAAGATTTAAGGTGAACTTTCTATATCCATGGTTGTATTCTAATGTAGGATAGGGCCTATCTACATCGTAGTGATCTTAGACAACAAATTGGTTTCAGAGATAAGTATGATGATGAAGACCACATGGAGAGTATCCATTTTGCAGGTTCAAGTATGTATATGTTTTACACAAAGACAGTGAAGTGCCTACATCCCAGTAGTTAAGCCTCTCAAATCCGTGTTCGCTGCGTCATAAGAGTGTCACTATTCAATGCAGGGAATGAGAAGTATCAAAATTAGGGGGGGTGGTAAGTGGTCACTGTTACGCAGATAAAAATCAATACAAGTAAGTGATATATACACTGTGTAAATTCAAATCCATGGTGGCAACTTTGAAGATGATACAAATATGATACCATAAAACTACATCCAAAAAAAAAAGTTCAAGAATCAAGCAATCAGAAATTGTCCAGATAGATTCCAGGGATAACTATCCATAGGCAGTTAATTTTCCAAAGCAATAAACACAGTAAGATCCAACAGAAACTTAACAAAACCGTAGATCGGTTAAGAGGAGGTTGCTGCACACAACTTGGTGGCGCCCACCTAAAACCGTTGAATTCACAGAATCAACTGAAATCCTGGATGTAGCACCAAGTGAGGGTGTCAATTCGGACCCATGTTTTATTGCATGCAAGGTTACATGTTTCAAATTCATGCGTGCCATGACACTGCTACGATTACTGTTTCATGGCTATCACTAAGGAGCATTTTTTTGCATTGATTTGAATTTTGAACATTGAAAAACAATTTAAGATTAGCTTAACCCGCGCATGCTGGAAGTACGGTGTCATTGAAAGTCCGCCCTATGACTTTAACTGCATTGAAAATATAATATAGTATTATTAATCTTTCCGGAGATGGCCAGCGCAGCGATATGTTTGAAGAAAAAACCCCATGTGCGTTGGCGGATTCGAACCGGCTACCTTTCGTGTTTACAGCACGACGCTCTAACGACTGAGCTATCAGCCGGTTCGGTAGAAAGAGCGATAAGCATCATCTATAGGTAGTTTAAGTTCTGAAGGTGTCGCCTTTACTTCTACGCCTTCAAATGCATTGACACTAGTCTTTACTACAGTATAGTCTCACATCTTGATCGATTACGGCTGTGACAACGGAGATACAAGATGCTTCGCTGCTTTGCAGTATTGTAGTTATAAACGGTTAACGAGATGAATAGTTTGGGTCACGTGTCAGGTACCAGGTCACGTGTCGGTATCATGTATCAGTTTGCTCTCGGGAGCGACCGATATATAAAATCCGACCTATGTTAATCAAGGTCTGTACATGGCCCTCTGCCCAAAGTGCTATTATTTTTTCAAAAGACACCGTTATTATGGCTAAACAGTACAAACTTTACCTTTTCCCTAAGCTGAATCAAAACCGACGTACGATGACGATAATCGGTTGTTTTTTTTTCCAATGTAGGGATCTTAGTAATTTTTAATTTACTGAATTGGGTCCCCCGAAGCAAAATAATAAACCATCAATGCCCGTGACGTTTCATCAAATCTTTTATTTTTTCCAAAATTGGGCTGTTATTCCCATAATAAAATTCCGTTTTAAGATTCAACATCTGTATATTGTCTTTAATAATTAATATTCAATGGTCCCCGCTTGAATGTGAAAAAGATGGGGTATCCCTAAGTCGTACACTGAAAACAATAGTCAGCCGGCTAAATAACCGTTACAACAACGTGGACTGTAATGAGCAGACGGATCCCCGTTTTAGTTTTTAGCAGGCTTACAGCCCACTTTGTCGTCGCGCGGCGCGGGGGTTATTATAGGCGTCCAGTGGCGATTTAAGGAAAAGAGCCCTAAATCCACAGCTTAGATGGGGCACCCTTTAGCGTCAAGAAGTAACGCAATACGCAACTTTAGTGCTCCTAAGGTGGCCCCGAGGGAATGCCCTGAGATCACTATTTTAGGGTGGGCCCTGTCCATCAGTCTGCTGACAATGCTGACCCTTAAAAAGCCCGCCCTCACTGAATCCCATATACAGATTTTAGAAAATCTTTCCAGACAGCCAACCTCTGAAACATATTTAGCAGCTTTTAGCCATTTGACTGGCAGGGCCCACGCAGCAAAACTTATGCTCCCTAGTCCTATGCAATATACGTAGCTATATCGCCCGTACGGAGGCAGTACCAATATAGCAGGAATAGAATAGTCATAGTGGCCTATATTTAAGGAATTCGTTAACACCACCCCAGACCCGCACCACAGAAAAAGGTTTAACACCTTTGGTAGTTAGTATGGACCCTTAACATCATAGTTATACTCTCAATTGTGTATCACTGCCCTTTTCCATAGGGGCAATGTAAGTTTACACAGGTCAATTTTTAAAATGCCCCAATCATGTTTTGAAATGTATTTCCCTAATTGTTCATCAATACCATTCCATAAATGGTAGGCCCCTATAGTTCCTAACACCTACGGCAATTGGTTTTGGATGTATGGGTAAAAGACTAAAATGGTAAAAAAGGTCAAGTCCCATTTGGTAACATTTGTATTCATGATTCGTGACGTCATATTTCCATGTTCTAAATTGGGACAATTAACCGAAAAAGATCTCTTCGTCACCGTGAAGATAGAGCCGCAAAAGGTATACGAGGACCCGGGTTCCTAATCCCATCTACTTATAGGACCATTCATAGTAAACTATATACCAAATGTCTTAAATTTCATTCTACAATCTCTAGGTTCAAGCCTATCTCACTCATGAGGACCCCTGGTTCCTAAATCATAATCTCACTTATGAGGACCCTCTATAGTAAACCTACCCAATGTCCTAAATTCAGTCCCACAAATTATATCTCTGCGTTTCAGCCTTAATCCTATTCACTCATGCGGTGCCCTTAAGTAAACTCACCCAATGTCCTTAATTTCATTTACAATTTTTATATTAGCATTTCGCCTTAACTCCTATCTCGCTCAATGAGGGACCCCGGGTTCCTAAATCCCAACGCACTTATGTGGAACCCTCATAGTAACAACCGAACCCTTTCCTTATTTCATTCTACAATTATATCGCTGCTCTGCGTTTTCAGCCTTAATCCTATCTCACTCATGTGGACCCGGGTTCCTTAATTCCATCTCACTTATGAGGTACCCTCTAGAGTAAACTCACCATGTCCTTAATCTCATTCTCAAATAATTTTTTGTATTACATTACAACAACCTTAACCTATCTCACTCATATGCCCGTTGTTCCTATTTCCCATCTCACTTATGAGTACCACCCCCCCATAGTAAACTACTAAATTCCTAAATTTCATTCTAATATTATATCGCTGCGTTCCAAGCCTGAATCTATCTCACTCATGATGACCCTGTTTGGCAGGATGGATATTGTCCGCCGGTCTCACAGTCCGGGAACAATGGTTGAACCATAGGGCATCGAGTCAGTTGACCTTTACGTACCATTAGTTTTCATCACTCTTTTATTTATTCCGTTGTCGTCTATGGGCCCGGACTGCGCCGGACCATATCTCATTTCACACCGGGTTTCCAATTCATCTCACTAATATGTAAACCTACTAAAGTGTCCTAACATTACAATTTTATATTAGTCATTTCAGCCTTAATCCTACTCCTCTGAGGAACCCGTTCCTAATTCCCATCTCACTTATGAGGGACCCTCTATAGTAAACCTACAAATGTACTCATTTAATTCTAACCGTTATATCTCAGTGTCTCAAGCCTTAATCCTATCGTCACTCAGAGGACCGGGTTCAATGTATCCCCTCTCACTTTAATATTAAGACCCTCTAGAGTAGCGTACCAAATATCCTAAATGTTCATCTACAATTTTATCTCTGCGTTCCACGCCTTAATCCTATCTCACTCATGAGGTCCCTGTTTCCTAATCCCATCTCACTTATGGGGAACCTCTAGAGGAAACTCACCAATGTCCTAATTTTCCATTCTACATTTTGTATTAAGCATGTCAAGCATCTCACTCATGAAGACCCGGTTTCCTATTCCCATCTCACTTAGAGGACCCTCTATCGTACACCTACCAAATGTACTAAATTTTATCATTCACAGTTTTATTTCAATGTTCCAAGTCTTAATCCTATCTCTCCATGAGGACCCTGGTTTCTAAATCCCATCCCTCTCACTTATGGGGACCCTTTAGAGGAACTCACCATATGTCCTTAATTAATCTCTGCGGTTTCCGAGCCTTAATCCTATCTCATTCAATAGGACCCGGGTTCCTAATCCCATCTCTTCACTTTATGAGGACAGCTCCTATAGGATACTCACCAAATGTACTAAATTTTCATCTACAATCTCAATGTTCCAAGCCTAATCCTATCCACTCATGAGGGCCCGGGTTTCTATATCGCCATGCTCAATCACATTATGGGGACCCTCTAAGATTAAAACCTAACCACAATGTCTAAAATTGTATTCTACAAGTATATCTTCTCTATTCTCTGCGTTTCAAGCCTTAATCCTATCTCACTCTAGACCATGAATTCCTAATCTCACTTAATGGGGACCCTCTAGAACCTACCAAATGTCCTAAATTTTATTCACAAGTATCATCTCTTCTCTGGCGTTTCAACAAGCCTTAACCCTATCTCAATCATGAGGACCATGGTTCCTAAATCCCATCTCACTTATGGGGGACCCTCTAGAGTAAACTAAAAAAATGTCCTTACTCTCCTTCTATCTACAAGTTTGTATTAGCATTTTAAGCCTTAATATCCATCTCACTCATGAGGAACCTGGCTCCTAAATCCCATCCTCACTTTGGATCCTCAAGAGTAAACTCACCAAATGTCCCTTACTTTCAAATTACAATGTTGATAATAACATTTCAAACCTTAAATCCAGCTCACTCATGAGGACCAGGTTTAATCGCCTATCTCACTCATGAGGCCACGGATTCCTAAATCCCATCGTCACTTAATGGGGATCCTCAAGAGTAAACTCACCAAATGCCCTTAAACTCATTCTAAAACACTTCTGTATTAGCATTTTGAAGCCTTAATCTTAATTTCCTATCTCAACTCATATGACCCTGTTCCTATATCCCATCTCAACTTATGAGGACCCTCTATAGTAAAAACCTACCAATGTACTAAATTTTCATTCCAAGTTTGATATTTCAAAATGTTCCAAGCTTAATCCTATCTCCTCATGAGACCCTGGTTCAATTCCCTTCCCATCTCACTTATGGGGACCCTTTAGAGGAAACTCTCACCATATGTCCTTAATTTCTTCTACAATTATATCTCTTCTCTCTGGGGTTTTTGCAAGCCTTAATCCTATCTCATTCATGAGGACCCGGGTTCCTAAATCCCATCTCACTTATGAGGACCCTCTATAGTAAACCTACTAAATGTCCTAAATTTCATTCTACAATTTTATATTAGCATTTCAAGACTTACTCCTATCTCGCTCATGAGGACCCGGGTTCCTAAATCCCATCTCACTTATGTGGACCCTCCATAGTAAACCAACCAAATGTCCTTAATTTCATTCTACAATTATATCTCTGCGTTTCAAGCCTTAATCCTATCTCACTCATGAGGCCCCGGGTTCCTATATCCCATCTCACTTATGAGGACCTCTAGAGTAAACTCACCCAATGTCCTTAATCTCATTCTACAATAATTATTTTGTATTAGCATTTCAAACCTTAATCCTATCTCACTCATTAGGACCCGTGTTCCTAAATCCCATCTCACTTATGAGTACCCTCCATAGTAAACCTAATAAATGTCCTAAATTTCATTCTAATATTATATCTCTGCGTTCCAAGCCTTAATCCTATCTCACTCATGAGGACCCGGTGTGGCAGAGATATTGGTCCGCCGGTCTCACAGTCCGGGAACAAATGGTTAACAATGAGGGCATTCTAGTCAAAGTTTGACTCTTTACGTAACGTTAGTTTCACGCTTTTCCGTTGTCGTCTATGGAGCCCGGACTGCGCCGGCCATATCTCCTTTCACCCGGGTTCCTACATTCCATCTCACTCATATAGTAAACCTACTAAATGTCCTAAATTACAGTTGTTCTATTAGCAAATTTCCAAGCCTTAATCCCTATCTCACTCATTGAGGCCCGGGTTCCCCCTTAATCCCATCTCACTTATGAAAGACCCTCTATAGTAAACCTACCAAACGTTACTCATTTAATTCTAAAAACCGTTATAATCTCAGTGTTTCCAAGCCTTAATCCATCTCACTCATTGAGGACCCGGGGTTCATGTATCCCATCTCACTTTAATATGAAGACCCCTTATAGCCTAAATATCCTAAATTTCATTCTATTTACATTTGATCTCTGCGTTCACGATTACTCCTACTCATCATGAGGTCCCTGTTTTCCTAAAGCCCCATCTCCCACTTAGGGGACCTCTAGAGGAAACTCCCCAATTTCCTTAATTTTTCCATTCTATCTACAATTTTGTATTAGCATTTCAAGCATCTTCACTCAGTAGGAACCCGGTTTCCCCGTATTTCCCATCGCAACTTATGAGGACCCGCTAGTAGTAACCTACAAATGTACTAATTTCATTCCCGTTATATTCAATGTTCCAGTCTAATCCTAGCTCACACTCATGGGACCTGGTTCCTAATTCCATCCAACTTATGGGGACCCTTTAGAGGAAACTCACCATATGTCCTTAATTATCTCTCTGCGTTTCAAGCTTAATCCTATCTCATTCATGAGGACCCGGGTTCCTAAATCCCATCTCAACTTATGAGGACGCTCTATAGGAACTCACCAAATGTACTAAATTTCATTCCTATCATTCTAACAACTCAATTTCCACCTTAATCCTATCTCACGCATGGGGCCCCTGGTTCCTAGATCCCATCCCGCTCTCACTTATGGGACCCCTCTAGAAATAAACCTACCAAGTCCTAAATTGTCTCTACAAGGGGGTTTAATATCTCTGCCTTCTGCGTTTCAAGCCTTAATCCTATCTCACTCATGGAGGACCAGGATTCCTAATCTCACTTATGGTGACCCTCTAAAACCTACCAATTCCTAATTTTTATTCTACAAGTATATCTCTGCGTTTCAAGCCTAATCCTACCTCACTCATGAGGACCAGGGTTCCTACATCCCCATCTCACTTATGGGGACCCTCTAGAGTAAACTACAAAAAAATGTCCTTAATCTCATCCTACAATTTTGTATTGGCATTTTAAGCCTTAATCCTATCTCAATCATTAGGAAACCTTGTTTCCTATATGGGGTCGCGGGGGGATCTCACTTATGGGACCCTCTATAGTAAAATCACCAAAGTCCTTACTTTCAATCTACAATTTTATAATAACATTTCAAACCGTTAATCCTATCTCACTCATGAGGAACCAGGTTAATCCTCTCTCACGTCATGAGGACCAGGTTCCAATCCCATCTCACTTATGGGGACCCTCTAGAGTAAACTCACAAATGGCCCTTAAACTCCTTCATACAATTCTGTTATACATTAGCCTACTCCTATCTCACTCATGAGACCGGGTTCCTATATCCATCTCACTTATTGAGGACCCTCTATAGTAAACCTACCAAATTTACTAAATTCATTCCACAGTTATATTTCAATGTTCCAAGTCTTAACCCTATCCTCAATCATGAGGACCCTGGTTCCTAATTCCCATCTACTTATGGGGACCCTTTAGAGGAAACTCACCATATGTCCTTATTTCTTCTACATTATATCTCTGGGCTTTCAAGCCTTAATCCTATCTCCATCATTATGACCCGGTTGTCCTATATCCAATCTCACTTATGAGGACGCTCTATAGGAAACTCACCAAATCTACTAAATTTTCATTCTTACCATCTCAATTTCCAAGCCTTAATCCTATCTCACTCATGAGGGCCCGGGTTCCTATATCCCTTCACTTATGGGACCCTCTAGAGGTCAACAAAAAAATGTCCTTATTTACATTCTACAATTTTGTATTAGCATTTTAAGCCTTAATCCTATCTCACTATATCCCATCTCACTTATGGGACCCTCTAGAGTAAACTCACCATGTCCTTAATTTCAATCTACAATTTTATAATAACATTTTCAACCTAATCCTATCTCACTCCTGAGGACCAGGTTTAATCCTATCTCACTCATGAGGAACCAGGGTCCTTACTCCCATCTCACTTATGGGGACCCCTAGCAGTAAACTCACCAAATGCCCTTAACTCATTCTACAATTCTGTATTAGCATTTTAGCCTTAATCCTATCTCACTCATGAGGATCAGGGTTCCTAAATCCATCCTCACTGTGGTTGGGGCGACGCCTCTAGAGTAAACTCCCATATTTCTTAATTTCATTCTACATTTTAAATAATAGCATTTCAACCATAATAAATGGCTATCTCCACTTAATTAGGACCCTGGTTCCGATATCCCTTTCTAACTTATGTGGACCCTCTATGGTACACTCAAAAATGTCCTTAATCTCATCCTACAATTTTGGTATTAGTCATTTTTAAGCCTTAATCCTACCCCACTCATGAGGAACCGTTCCTATATCCCATCTCACTTAGGGGACCCCTCTATAGTAAACTCACCAAATGTCCTTAATTTCATCTACAATTTTATATAACATTTCAAACCTATAATCCTATCTCACTCTGAGGACCAGGTTTAATCCAATATCCTCACTCATAGACCAGGGTCCTAATCCCATGGCTCACTTATGGGGACCCTCTATAGTAAACTCACCAAATGCCCTTAACTCATTCACAGTCTGTATTAGCATTTTAAGCCTTAACCTATCTCACTCATGAGGATCAGGGTTCCTAAATCCCACTCACTTTTGTGGACCTCTAGAGTAAACTCACCCTATGTCCTTAATTTCATTCTACAATATTATATCTCTGCGTTGCAAGCCTTAATCCTATCGCATCCATTAGGACCCTGGCTCCTATATCCAATCTCACTTATGTGGACCCTCATATAAACCTCTCAAATTTCCCAATTTTCATCTCCAATTTTATTATAACATTTCAAGCCTTAATCCTATCTCCCATGAAGACCAAGGGTTCCTAAATCCCTTCTCACTTATGTGGACCCTCTAGAGTAAACTCACCAAATGTCCTTAATGTTCATTCTACAATTTTGTATTAGCATTTCAAGCCTTAATCCAATCTCACTTTTCATGAGGACCCTGGTTTCTATATCCCATCATCACGTATGGGGACCCTCTAGGGTAAACCCACCAAATTTCCCTTAATTTCATTCTCCAATTTTATTATAACATTTAAAAAAGCCTTAATCCTATCTCACTCAGACGACCAGGCTAATCCTATCTTCCCTGAGGACCAGGGTTCCTATTTTCCCATCTCACTTAGGGGACCCTCTAGAGTAAACTCACAAATGTCTTAATCTCATTCTACATTCTGTATTAGCATTTTTACGCCTAATCCTACTCACTCTGAGGACCCGGGTTCCTAAATCCCATCTACCTTAGGGGACCTCTAGAAACCTACCAAATGTCCTAAATTTTATTCTACCAGTCTATCTCTGCGTTTCAAGCCTTAATCCTATCTCACTCATGAGACCAGGGTCCTAAATCCCCTCTCACTTATGGGACCTCTAGGGTAAACTCACCAAATGTCCTTATCTCATTCTACAATTTTGTATGAGCATTTAAACCTTAACCTATCTCACTCATGAGGACCCATGTTCTATATCCCATCTCACTTATGGGACCTCTAGGGTAACTCACCAAATGTCCTTATTTCATCTACAATTTTATAATAACAATTTCAAGCCTTAATCCTATCTCACTCCTGAGGACAGGCTTACGCCTATACTCACTCATGAGGACCAGGTTCCTAAATCCCATCTCACTTATGAGGACCCTGGTTTCTATACCATCTCATCTTATGGGGACCCTCTAGGGTGAACTCACCAAATGTCCTTAATTTCATTCTATATTTTATAATTAACATTTCAAGCCTTAATCCTATGTCACTCATGAGGACCCGGGCTAATCCTATCTCACTCATGGGACCAGGGTTCTTAAATCCCTCTCACTTATGGGGACCCTCTAGAGTAAACTCACCTAATGTCCTTAAACTCGTTCTCCAATTCTGGTTATTATCATTTTAGCCTTTCCTATCTCACTATGATTATCAGGGTCCTAATCCCATCTCACTTTTGGAGACGCTCTAGAGTAAACCTCACCAACTTCCTTATTTCATTCTACAATTTTATAATAGCAGTTGCACGCCTTAATCCTATCTCACTCATGAGGACCCTGGTTCCTATATTCCCATCTCACTTATGGGACCCTCTAGATAAAACCTATCAAATGTCCTAAATTCATTCCTACAATATATCTCTGGCGTTTCAAGCCGTAATCCTATCTCACTCATGATGACACTGTTTCCTAATTCCCATCTCATTTATGGGGACCTTCTAGATAAAACCTACCAAATGTCCTAAATTCCATTCTACAGGTATATCTCTGCGTTCCAAGTCTTAATCCTCTCTCACTCATGAGAACCAGAGGTTCCTACCCATCTCACTTATGGGGACCCTCTAGGGTAACTCACCAACTGTCCTTCATCTCATTCTACAATTTTGTATTAGCATTTTACACCTTATCCTATCCTCACTATGAGGACCCTGGTTCCTATATCCCATCTCACTTATGGGACCCTCTAGAGAAACCTCACCAAATGTCCTTACTTTCACTCTACAATTTTATAATAACATTTCAAGCCTTAATCCTATCTCACTTATGAGGAACCCTGTTCCTATATCCCATCTCACTTAGGGGACCCTCTAGGGTACACTCACCAAATGTCCTTATTTCATTCTCCAATTTTATAATAACATTTCAAGCCTTCATCCTACCTCACTCATGAGCACCCTGCCTTAATCCCGTCTCAATTATGGGGACACTCTAGGTACACTACCAAATGTCTTTAATTTTATTCTAAATTTTATGTTAGCATTTCCAGCCTTAATCCTATCTCACTCATGTGGACCCGGTTCCTATATCCCATCTCAACTTATGAGGACCCTCTATAGTCAACCTACCAAAATTCCCAATTTTATCATTTTCTGTATATATATCACAGTGTTGCAAGCCTTCATCCTATCTCACTGAGGACCCTGTGTTCCTATATCCCATCTCACTTATGAGGACCCTATATATTAACCTACCAAAAGTCCTAAATTGAATCTACAATTATATCTCCGGGTTTCAAGGCCTTATCCTATCTCACTCATGAGGACCCTAGTTCCTAAAGCCCATCTCAACTTATGAGGACCCTCTATAGTAAACCTACCAATGTACTAAATTTCATGTCCATTATCTCATGTTGGCCCAAGCCTTAATCCTATCTCACTCAGGAGCATTCTTGTTCATAAATCCCAATTTACGAGAAGCATTGCCAATTTCCATTCAAAGCAATTATTCAAAATAGGAATGGCCCTTATACTTCTAAAAATATTCCCCCCTACAACCAATGGATTTTTTCCTAATGGGAGGAGCTTGTTGCTGGGTCCTCAGGATTGAGAAATAGGCTATATCCTTGGGACCTCACTGTGGAGATAGCGCAGGGATATAGGTGGGGAGGAAAATATTTCCTAATTCATAGACCCCCTTCTTCCGGTCCTAACTATAAACCTGGCAAAGAATAATGTTGTTAGGCCTTCCTCTCGAGATACCCTGGATTTTAAGGGAATAATCGTTAAATACACATTTCTTGAATTAAGGCCAGGCTCTATCGAACCCATGAACAACACACATGTGAGGGTTACACAGAGCGACAACTGGGGTGATCAATTTGGGATGCTTGTAAAGCATTGACTCAATCCACAAAAGTACAGGTCCGTTCATAGTTCCACGGCACTTCAGTGCGTTGCATTGCCTGAATAGCAGTCTCTGGCGGCCATACTGTCAATGCGTACTGCAACAAAGTTAAATTCGTTTTAAGCTTACATTGCCGTGGGTTGCATCAAGTTGCACAGAAATTATTGATATATCGCAGTGCAGCATCACTGCATTGCATTATAAGTATGAACGGACCTTAACAATAAATCTTTTCACACTGAACTGTAATCAATCGACTTTTGGCATCGATTGACGACCTTTGCGATCGTAGGATTCGGTATTGGCTTCAAATCAGCACCAAATCATTACAATACTTAATTAACTGTTGTACCTTTTCAAAAACATGACGCGTGTGTTTATGCACTTGGTTTTTAGGAGACTATTTGCAATGTTGAATTTGCATCACGACGAACACATGCAATTTCGTGCGGACAAACTCAAGGTTACGAAGGCCTATCACGCACAGTTGGTTAATTGTGTACCTCATTATAAAAGTCAACGATAAGTACTGTCGAAAATACCTCTAGTCCTGCATTATTCTTCAAAACGGTGATCGATGGCAAAAGTCGATTGATCACTAGCTCATTGTGAAAAGCCTTATATGATAAGGCTATAAGAAAAAATCAAAACCATATGGAAAGATTGCAATATTTTATATTAAATAATTGGAAATAATTTGTATGTTTTATTTAGACATTTTATATGGCTTTCCCATTTCCCCGGTTGAGTGCAAAGAGGGTCGTATCAGTCCCTAAAGTCTGTAGAGGAAAATGACAACAAACCTAACTATCACCGCAAATAAGGGAGGTAGCCTTATTTTTGTTAGATCTAAGGATAATCTTTGAAAAGTGCAAAAAAATGCAGTTAAGGGAGTTAAGGGATATACTACATACGACGTCCTTGAGAATAGAAACCGGAAATGTTGTTGATATCGTACCAGGAATATCGTACATCTGCCACATTAAAGGGTACTGCCCGATCCTTAGCCTTGTGTCCCCACCACTTACACCATCAAACCTGAGATTTGGATGTCATTAGAAAGCTTGTATTTTTCTCATTTCATCTGCAAAGTTACATACATACATACATACATACATACATACGAGAATTTATATAGCGCTTTTCCACAGCCTCAAAGCGCTTTACAACAACAACAAAAATTACAGTAATTCAAACAGGTGAGTCTTAATTTGCTTTTTAAAAACCTGAAGTGATGGGGCCTCTCTGATAGAGGTGGGAAGTGAATTCCAGAGGCGTGGACCATACACAGAGAACTTATGATCGCCAACAGTTCGTTTGGTTTTAGGAACACTGGGTCTGGTGGTATCTTTAGAGGAGCGAAGATTACGTTTGTTACAATCCCAGGTGTTGTACAGTGATATGAGTTTGGACAAATAGGCAGGTGCATCAGCCTTATTTATGCACTGAAATATAAAAACTAGAACTTTCAAATTCACTCGCTGCTTGACTGGAAGCCAGTGAAGACGGGCGAGATAGGGTGATATATGATCGCGCCTGCGTATTACAAATATCAGCCGGGCTGCTTTGTTTTGAATGCGATGATTTTTTGGAGTTGAGCTTCAGTGATTCCAGCCAGCAGTGAGTTTCCGTAATCAAGGCGGGAGCGGTATACTTTTCAACATGATTACATCAATTTAAAAATTTGACCCCTGTACAAACTTTGTCTTGGCCCCCTCTCCTTAGGGCACCATTTGCTGCACTTAAGAATTATGTTCAGGGGTTCCTGTCAGTCTGTCTACATAATCACTCAAACCTTTTGTACTTGAGATGTGTTACAAATGTCTGATAGCTCCTGGGCTATTAAGTTCAAAACATGATAATATTGGATTATTAAAGTTCTATGAGAGCATGTCGCCAATATTGCAGCCAGATAAGTTGCCATAATTCGAATGGATACAAAATTGCTAAAAATAACGGAAGAACAATGTTCCAATATGTGATAAATCGAGCAGATGTCAATGTTATATTGTTTTGCATAAAAATATGGTATGGTTTCAAAGTGAGAATTTCCAGCCCTAGTAATGAAAGAAATCCCTCATGTTACGTTCATACCGCGCCAGATACGTTACCTGCTCTGGCAATACGCCGTGATACATAAAGTCGGTGAAGCATGTACTTTCATCAAGAACAGCACGACTAAGAAAAAGGCCGGCCAGATACGTTACCCAGATACGTACGTTACTTAAGTGTTAACGTTAGGCTATTATACTAAAAAACCGATATTGTTTAAGATCACCAATGCACTATTCCGTGTTCTGAGAATATTTAAGTTTACGATTTTCAATGATTTTCAGGAATTCCTTAATGTTGATATTTGGTCATTTTGGAGTCCAAACTTGAACACTTTATCGGAGAATGGCCCTGAAATTGCACTCTTTGATACAGACATGCACACGTGAACACACACACACCATCCGAATCAACTGATATTTTTTAGATATCATTTTTTTCGAGAACACCCCCCCCCCCCCCCCCCCCCCGGAAATGTGAGTTGGGTAAATTTTACTTTTTTTGTTTATCATCAAAACGCACCGTCAGAATCAACTGAAATTTAGAAATAAGCATTTCTCTGGAATATCTAGTATTTACCATAAAACAAAATGAGATGCTAGAATCACGAAATCCACCTTTAATATACCGTGAGTCCCCAAAAAACCCGCAATACTTGGTGACTGGCGCCATAAGTTTTGAACAAAAGCAGGTGACTACTTATTCTTTGTTGTAAGGTAAGATGGGACTGTTAGCTAATGTCCTGAAAAGTTTATAAAGTTAGAGTCAATATTTTCAAGATATGACCCCAGAAATAAAGTAACCTGCAGGACCCATTTTAACCCAATTGAGGCGCTATTACCTACAAATACGACACTATACGTTTTTTTTGCGGCCCAGAACCACCAATATGATCTAAGTCTAAACCATCATTTCCTTTTTTAAAAGACAAGCTACTGCAACAGATATTAACATTATGGAATGTTTCCATTGGTAATAACAACAAATAAAATGCATCTTAACACCACTTAAAAGATGCAATAAGGAATGTATGATCAACAAACTCTAATTCGTATTGTCCAAATTAAACACAGCATTGGATAGAGCTTCATTCATCATCATTTTGTAACGGCACATTAAGCGTTATCTTAACCAAACTTTAATGACAGAGTGAATATCCTTGGGTTTTTTTTTTTTGTTATTGAGTTTTGGTGTTGAAAACATGTTTTTTTTTCTTTCATAAAGTTGAGAATGTCAAATTTATTTTCAGTAACAAGAAGTTGCAAGCCCAACGCATTCTCATTTATGTAATGTGAGTCTATCTATGTACTAGCGTTATAGTTTTTTAAGTAACGTCTTGAAACGTATTTTATCACCCAATGCATAATGTTTTTTATCATTATCAGATACATAATAATTATTGTAAATGGCGTTATTTGACGCCAGTAGAAGTGTTCTGCAAGAAATTTTGGCAAGTAAATGTTGATTGCAATCATACTATATTTGCCATTCTGTTTTTCATTGCCAGTCTTGTGGTTAACCAGCTCCCCATTCTTGTAAAATGTTCCTGCGGGTTTACTTGATTGTTGGGGTCACATACCCTACAATTATTGCTCTATCACTATGATTTGTTCAGGGACGTTACTAACGTGCTTCAACATTACAATAAAAAACAAGAATCATGTGTTTTTGTTCCAAAATTATTACAAGCTGACCATTGTTGCTTTTTTTTGGGGGGACACACTGTACATGCAACCCCAATCTCATATCCATCGTAACATCATGAATATTGTTCGTGGGCGGATATTGTTTTCCATGCAGGCAATACAGTTAAGTCCATATTGGAGTTTATTGGCAAGCGCGTATGTGAAAGTCCACAGGTTGGACGGACTGCATGTTACCAGTAGATATGCAGATGTTGGATTTTGCAAAACCCCTCATTGGTTTTCATTCTTGTTTAACCCATTGAAAATACTGCACAGTGCGGCGCCAGACCCTCTTTTTCTGGGGGGGGCGAACGGGGGGGGGGGGGGGGCAAAGTGAAATCTTGGGGGGGGGGGCAAAAGTGAAATTCTGGGGGACAAATATAAAACTTTGGAAAATTTTCAACCAATTTTTTGCCAAAAATTTCCGCTGATATTTGGCCCCAAAATCACTGAATTTTGCCCCAAATCTTCATATTTTCTATTTCTTCGACCCCAGGGGGGGGCATATACTGGGCTGGGGGGGGCAAGATTTTTTTGGGGGAATTCCACCATTCCCCCCCTGGCGCCGCCACTGTTTAATGCATAGTTGTTTTTCAGGCCACTTGTTTACATTATGTACCTTATACACACCTTTGACAATGGCCTTGTTTTCCCCGGGTATTTCACACTGAACAAAGCTCTCTTAACTTAACTTGGTATTTTTATGATCATATATTGTTTTTGTTCTTTTTGTTTCCCAACCGTGGGGTCCATGCATGGCTATACCGGCTAAGCCTCAATTTGAATAAAATGAAGACAAGGCATTTCAAATTTTTACTATGTACGGGGTCAGACTTTCATTCGGGCTAATGGTGCATGCAAAATAATCACCATGTAGCGTCCACGTATACATTCCAACTGTATGGTCTTTCTTGTGAAATGACCGATCGCGACACAACAATTACTGTACCTAGGTCGGGGTAGCCTGCTCGGTAAGTACTCTTAAAGGTCTTCGAACCAACTCCCCAGGGGGGGGGGGGAGGGGGAGGCGTGGTGGGTGGGGGGTGTTTTTGGTTGGGTTGTTGGTTGGAGTTTTTTTTTTTTTGTTGGGGGTTGCCCCCCCTTTAGTGTTGGACTGGTTGGTGTTTTCTTTATTGTCTGATGAGGATGGGTTGTTTGGGATGGGGTGCCAGGCATCTGATCCGCCTCCATATAAGGAAAGATACTTGTCCTGCTACTAGTACTTGGTCTAGTGCATTCTATTCTTTGGAATTCTAGAGCATTTCATTTAAAGAAAAAAAAAAAAAAAAAAAGAAATTTTTTGCTGCTCTTATGACGTTCGCTTCTCGTACTGACGTAAAAACACAACTCTGACCTCAATATGATCAATGGCATAAATTATCGAATTCATTCAAGACATCGAGACTCTTTAACACTGCGTGAATGAATCCTTTATTGTATACACTGACAGAACGGTGTTTTGAATTCTCCCGCCCTCAAGTTTTCATTGTCTAACGTACAACGTATGTCAGCTTCAAAGATTAGTGGCTGAAACTTCTCCATCTTCTTGAAGAAACATCTCTAGGGTATCTGTTGGAAGACCTCAACTAAGAGAACAAAAAGATAGAACTGAAGTTCGCGATTCCTCGGGTTTCGTCTTCTATACGCGTGGGCTGCCTGCAACCACTACATGTGTATCTTTTAGGTTTACCTTTTTTTGAAGAGGATTATAGCAAAATCTCATCCATCCTAATGTCCGAACATACATCCAGTGTGACATTTGAACGCTATAAATTGTCCTTCCATCCTATCTGGCGGCCCACCATCACCAGCCAACACAACCAACACCCTCACCAGCACCACCAACCCCACCTTGTATCTTTTCCTGACCCCTTGATTTTTCTGGCACTTCTCCTTTCTAGAAATGATACTTGGACTTTATTGCTTTCTTACGGTTATTTTTTTAATGGTGCCGGATAGAGCGATCGACCCTCCAAAGGTTCGAGCCCCACTGTGGCGCAATGTGTTGTGCCTTTGAGTAAGGCTCTTTACCCCTAAAGTTACTCGTATCTACCCCCGTGGGGGGGGGGGGGGGGTCTCAAGTGTTGGGTCGTGGTAGGGACGGCCTCCGAGAGTCATGTACCATTTTTTTTTGCAAAAAAAAGGGACCCATAACTATACCAAGATGCACATTTTTGGCCAAATTTAACCCAAATGTTCCCATTTGGGGGACATTTTTGGCTTCAGATTGAGAAGATTTGACTAATTTTTCAACGATTTTTAGAAATTATTGCTTCCGCTTGAGAAAAGTTTGACATATTTCCAAGTGAAATTTTGAGAAAACTTGTTGTTTTTGTAAAACAAAAGACCCATTGCTATCCAAAATTGGCATACTGTACAAAAGGTGTTTATTGATATACAGAAGGCTGAAAATGAGACCGATGTCTTGGCACGTCCCCCGTGTGGTCATGGGTTGTGGTTAGAACCTGGCCCCCCGCCCCCGGGCTCGAATGCCCATGTGCATTAAGGCACCGGTATTAGCGGTATTAGTATTCAATTTTGGAAAGTAACATAGACTCGCTCGCGGTGGTGGAGGATATCATCTTGAAGCGAAATCCCTGGTGCGTCCTCTTTCTAGCCCAATCCTTCGAAAGAGAGATGTGCACTCCCTTCCTGTACCACACAGGCCCCCCTGTTACCTGATTCAAATAGTAACGCCATCTAAGCGAAACTATGCAATCATTCAGTCTGTTCAACCCTCTGGGCTTGCAATGATTTTCCCGCGACTGCGGCGCTGTGACACGTCGGGCCCTTTGAGTCCTGTAAGTCAGTCATTTAACCGATTTTGTTTTTACTTACCTTCAAACGAGTAGGAACGCCTGTGGCATTACTTCCGGTATTTTTTAAGGACCGTGACCCCCGATATGACGTCACAAAATTTTAAATCCAAGCTCTCAGATTTGCGAGTGCGATTACTCTAATGAAAATTTAATATCGAATGATAGTAAATTTCGGTTCAAATTTATGTAATTTACCACGCATATAGATACTAAACTTTGACTTCCAGTAGAAATTGGTAGAAATATGTGCATTTCGTGCGAGAAAATTAAAGCTAAACACGCCCCGACAATACGTACCAAAATGGGCGAAAGTCAGCGTCACGAACGACAAAAAGGAACATATTTAGGCCCATGAAATTCGCCATAACGAAAATGCTACGAGTTTAATCTTGATGTACATTATTTTGTGTCTGAAAAAATCGTGGATTATGGCCTGTTAAGACGGGCCCATTCCGCATGTTGTTGTTTTCGATCTAAGGTGTTTGTATGCGTGACAATGACACACAAGCATGATGCAAGTGGATACGAACCTGGTGCAGAAATTTTTGTTTGACTGCTAGAAGAAAATCGAGTATTTATTTGTGTCTCTTGGAATCTTTCAGAAGGACAAAAATAGAGGGTTAAGTTGTTATATAAATTTTATATTGGTAAATGCATCGTTTACATAAAGAATGCACTCTAAAAGATAAGAAAAAAGTAGGAT
Organism: Ophioderma brevispina; assembly: GCA_023653785.1. NCBI lineage: Eukaryota > Metazoa > Echinodermata > Ophiuroidea > Amphilepidida > Ophiodermatidae > Ophioderma > Ophioderma brevispina. The sequence continues at coordinate 25,062 of JAMKCH010010022.1, forward strand.
GACTGAATGAGGTTACGGCATTTGATGGTACATTAGTGTAACCTTTGTTAGACTTGATGACCAGAAATCAATTAAGCCTAAAAACCATTCAACTCGATTCATGGTATATTGATTATTTCGTACAGAGTGTTACTGGAATAACCTGGTGCTCAGTCTACAGTGGCGAAACCTGATTTGGAAAGAGAACGACCCCACAAAAAAAATCCGCTTACTCCTCAAGCCCCACCCAAATAGATCAAAAAATACTAAATTGATAGTAATAAGAGCTAACTTGATATTTTAAAATCTTTTCCGGAGTGGCCCTGTGCACAGAGGTGTTGAAAAAGAAGTATGCCCTACCCGGACCTCGAACCCGTAACTTCGTATTCTTTGAAAAAAAAAAAGAAAAAAAAAAAAAAAAAAAAAAAAAATAGCGCGCGTGCTAACTGAGGTCTAACCTGTGGTATGTATAGAAAGCGAGATCAACTCCTAAGGTATCGAGTTGATCTATATTGATCTATCTGTCAAACTATCATTTTGACAACTTGTTTTCAAACTGAATTTATCTAGCAAGTGCGGCGGCAAATGGACATTGCCATCGATAAATCCTATCATAAGATAAAATATACCAATAATTGCATCTCATCATGCTAAAAATTAGTCATTCATTTTGATAATATGCACATTCGCAGGTAGTTGAAAAATGTAAACATTGGAAAATTCTGCTGGAATTCGACAGCATGATCATGACTAAATTTGCCTTATATCGACTCTGTAGAAAGCCGATTGAAAATTTGTATATTTATAAACAAAATATACATATTTAAAACTTATTCTGCAGTCTGTGGGAATAATTGGTTCTCTCCTGTGTTAATAATTAATCAATTAAAATTGCTAATGAAAACCGCGCGAAAAAATATCGTTCCTCGTACCCACGTGTGCTCATGCCGCTCACCAAAGTTCGAACCCTTAAAAATTGACCTTTTAACGGCTATATGCGTCGTTGGCGTTCCTACTGTTCATGTGTGACCTAACATGAATATTATACCCGTTCTTGCAAACAGTTCACATTAAAATCTATCTAGGTTTTTCATTTTCATAGGACAGAAGCCAAAATCAGAAAAATTCACCAAATTAGATTCCATTTTGTTAAAGAAATTCGTCTAACACCCATATCCCTGCACTCTGTACTTCATTCAATATATTTGACGATGAGCCATGGTAACCGTGAATCGACCAATCAGGAGATTTTGATTCATAATTCAAAATTCAAATAAAAAAGTCGGCTTCATGGTTTTGTAGACCTTTGTACTTATCATCTTTGCCAATATGCATACGCTATTTCGATTCCCAGTTACGTTTGTTCCCGATTTGCAAGTTTGTGTACTTTAACAAAAAGAGATACAAATTGATTGACAAATCTGTTAAATTGAAGGCGCTTTCCATAACAAATATTAAACAAAAAAGTATTTTCAGCTTTAAGCTGATTTATTGTAATTAAGAATCATAAATTTTAATGCATTCGTTAATTAATTTTCAACAATAAAATACATGCAAAATTTCACAATCTGCTATTTTAATGACATCAATATGTTGCCAAAAATACATAATTATGCAACATAGTTAGCTATAATAATATAGCCAATTTCTATACTCATAACCACTTTTAAAAACCATTAAACATCTCCCCTTGAAAATGATTACATGAAACTATAGGAAAGCCGAGGAAAGCGCACATTTTAACACTACTTCACTTTTATCGACCATATCTGCGGAACGCTATCTCCGATTTCGATCAAATTAAAAGCATTCAATAGATTACATTTCATAGAATTTAACAATAAATAGTATAATTTGTTTGCATACCATGTTTTGGACCAACTCTCACGGGTTAACCCGCACCCTTATAACCGAAACATTTAATTTGTTCACCCATACTTTTGCTGATAGCTTTAATTGGTAAATCATGAAATATTCAAATATGTTATCAATATTAGGCACAAATATAAATATCTCAGGCCATCTTGTATCTTTTAAGACTATTTGTTAACTTGTAATATACCATTGCTTTCTACAGTGGCCCGCTATATGATGACTATTTAAAAAAAGACTGAAGTTATACCCCGTATAAACCCACTGTCACCCCCATTTTTTTTTTTTACATGGAAAGAATGTAGAACATGCATGTTAGAAAGATATGTTTTAATACATTTTGAAAATGACTTTGATAAGTCAATATTTGTAATGAATAAAACACGGGTATGCTATCGTAAAAAGTTACATGCAACTTCTTTAAAATTAATCAAATGTCCTGAAGTATGATGTACATCAGTGATGTACATCATACTTCATTGACTCCAGCAAAAAACGGCGCTTTTGATAATCAGTAAATCCGCATTCAAAGGATAAACACTTCAGATTCTTTTTCTTCTGGAAATTCAGATCTATTGTTATTGCCCATGCAGCTGAAAAGATTACAGGAGTTTAGATTAAGATTGAGCTGTCCTCGTTCATGAATAAATAAACCTCGAGCTTATACTGTGAGTTCAACTAACTTTAACCGTATACATGGTGTATTTCATAATTTATTGGAAAATGAAACGAAGATGAATATGAAAGAAATGTTGTTTGGCAAGCTATGACCTAACATCTTCGTGCAGAACAAAGACCCGTAACTTGTGTTCGATTTCTTCTAAAATTGCGGTAAATTGAATAGAAATGGGGCCCCACTCCAAGTTATGGGTTATGGTCCTGCACAAATATCTGCCAAACAAATTTTCTTTCATGAGTTTTTGTTCATCTTCGTTTCCTTTCCGAATAAATGATGAAATATGCGGGAAAAGTTAATTGAACGCACAGTAGAAGCTCAAGGTTTATTTTATTCGTAAACGAGGCCTAGGTATTTTGTGAAAAAATAGCTCATCTAGCTCAGTCTGGTGATGACACATGAAATCTTTTCAACGGCATGGGCAGCAACAATGGCTGTGCACGTCTAGATAAAAAGGAATCTGCAGTGCTTAGTCTTCTGCATACCGGGTGGTTTAATGAATATCAACAGTGCTATTATTTGCTGGCCAAAGTATATAGTATGAATGTACATCAACCAGTCGCTAATATTCAAGGAGGAGCTAGGAGGTATAGCTGATGAGTCATCGTGTCAATAGCCTAGGTGCAATTTGAGGTACAGTTCATATAAGTTTAAGCAATATTCTCGCTATCGCGGGCGAAGAGTTGTTCCACAAGACCACAGGGACTGTGCTTACGTGGATACCAGTTGAATTTTCCTCCTTTTTAATCTACGTTCAAAATTTTAACCAGCATACAACTTCCGTTTTTGTGTCAAAATTTAAAAACATCCAGTTCTAGTGATTTTAATTTATACATAAAGACACGATCAGTGATCTCACCCGAAAGGTAGAAGTATTTGATACTCGCAGGAATAGTTTTTTAGTAAAATATATGTCTGTAAAATTCTCATTTGTAAGTTATTTTTTCCATCTGAAAAATTGACAGAAAAGGAAGAAAACAGCACTATTTAAAGACACGAATCTCCATTCAATTACGTGTTGTAGTAAATACCCGTACGGACAGCAATGACTAAAATATCCGATTTGTCCATATTAGATTGCATTTGGTCTTATTATATGTTAATATACTTATACTTGTTACAGACATGCAAACATCTGATTTTGTTATTTTTTTCGATTTTCTGATTTAGCAAATTACTGGCAGTGCCTTTAACTTCACTATAGTAATCGTTTGAAAATTCATCACGTTTTCATTTCCATACCAAACTCCATATTTTCGTGAAAGTGAGTCTTTCTTGTGGACTTAACATGGTTTGAAAATTTGTTGGTTTAGATGTTTAATTGATCATTTGATCATGTCCATTACTCTATGAAGGATAGCACTGGACTGGGTGTGAAAAAATCTTCACATAATTTATTCCCCGTTGGAGATTTCTTTTGAAATGTTGCACCATGTTTGTAGTTATTTACGAAACAGAAACGCCAAATGCACGCTTCATACTTCAGTCTTATTTTTGATTATGTACATGGCGACATGGTCTAATGAAAAGCAAAGTAGTACACTTAGTAATAGAAGGCACTTGTGGTCCAGTGGATAAAGCGCCCGACCAACATGCCAAAGGTTATGAGTTCGAGCCACGCTGTAAGGCGCCTTTCCTAAATGACTCATCTCTACCCAGGTGTATAAATGGGTACCGGTGTAAAGAAACTGGGTGTCCCCATGAGAGCTACCATGTCAGCAGGTACGAGATAAACCGTGACCTTGTATACGAGGTTATTTGGGTATATTACTGAACAAAATAATGATATGTATAGCACTCAATGGAGAAAAAAAACACTATAGACAGATGGGCGGAGGGACAATCAGTCACACCATGGAAGAAAGAGATAGAAGGAAGCACATCGACTTCCACTATCCGATTTTAATCTCTTTATTCATTCACCCGCACAAAAAGGGAAGGGATTCAACAGCGACCCTTCATAATCCCATTGCCGCAATCGATGGTCGGCGAGCAATTATTACTGTAGAATTTTTTTGAAAACTATGTCCGAACATGTAAAAGTGTAAAGTATATTGCGTATTACAACATGTTCCGGCTGTCTCCGGTGTGTATTGTTGTTGTTTTCGTTATATAAGAAGTTAATGTACATCGTTATGCGTTACTGCCCAAGACTGCCAAGTGTGGAAAATAAAGGATGAAAGTTTGACTAAATTTGAACGTTAGACCCGGGGGGCCGTCTTGGATTTTCGTTGGGCACCCATGCTCGTTCCAGGGGTTCTGAAAGTGACCCCCTAACGGGACCAATTTTCAGTTAAAATATACCCGGCGCCTAATTGGACCAGCTTGGTGAAATTATACTAGTTTTCAGTGAAAATATACACCTAACGGTACAACAGTAATATGAAATCCAAGAAAGGTTACTGTGCTATTTTAAATATATTTTCCACTATATAGTATTATCCCAGTTTATATCCTCTCTTTTGAAATTCCACTTATAATGTATTATAAATGTCTTTACTTGTATGCAAAATATTTTTGATTAATATTGTAACAATTAATTTTTCACTGTACTGCATTATTACCTAATTATTTATCATATTGTTTTTGCTGTAGGCCTATTCTGTGATGAACAAATAAAAATTGGTAATTTGCAGTGAGATTATTTTCCTTGCGGGACCTGTTCTCAATACATGAAAAAAGATACACATTTAAAATCGCCAATATACAAGAAAAATGACACTTGTGCTACTTTAGGTTTAGGTTAATTTCTCCTATTTGTATGATTGTATCATTAAACCAGTCACAATCACAACTGAATCTGTACCCCCAGCGGGACTAGAACTTGATTAATTTGAATTTGATACCCCTAGCGGTAGTCCGCATTTGCAGCTAGTCCCTCTTCTTTTTGGAACGAGCATTGGTTCCCGACCAAAATCCAAGAACCCCCCTGGCGTGATTCCCGATGACCCGGAATCTTTACGCAATGAAGAAACAACCACGAACTGAGAATTTTCTCGAGCGAGAAAATCTGAATACGATTATCCTCGGAAGGGCCACTTGAGAGAATATGAATAACAATTCGGTAACAATTGCAATTATGGGCGGCAGATAGATCGTTCAAACGTCAAATTGGTCGATGTGCTTCCTTCTCTTTCTTCCATGGTCACACGGACACTGCATTTCATGACACCGACATTATTCAATGTTGTTATGGTAATAGACTCGCTGTAGAGGTGTAGCGATCCACCTTCAGCAACATTATATGGAGGAATCTGGCCCAATCGCTTCGGAAGAGAGACGGGCACTCCGTCGGTTCTTATATACACAGGTCCGTCCCCTTTGAGTATGGATATATAGGAGAGGTATATCTTCAGTAGATGAAAGATTTCTTATATTTTGACTGACAGAAATTCTGCACACGTGTCTCCTGCAGATAAGGATTCCTTACGATGCCCGTAACAAGGGTCGCTCTTTGAACTTTATTCGACAGGTTAACTTTCCTTTAATGTTTATGTTTGACATGGTATTGTACACACACTCGATAACTTTCTTTGAATACAAAATACTTGCTGATTTGTTAATGTCCTACCAGCTAGGAAATTTATTTGCCATTCATTCCAGTATTACACCAATTTTAACTTTTTAAAAGTTAATTGATTACAACATAGGCCAACATAATAAATAAAACAATATCATAATTTAAAATTAATTAACATTAGATGTAAAACTATACAATTTACCACAACAAATAGGAGGAAACATCACCCATTATACATTTTAGGATTAATAATGGACTGTTACATACTGCTTTGATAACTAACCGTTTTATTCGCAGACACTTTATTTTTGTTCCGTATATGAGAAGAATACCAACGAAAATGCAACATTTCCAGACATTTTTTCCGTTCCATAAAAAACAGAACTTCATCACGAGTTCATTGTGGGTGACATATTAAAGAATATCCACGTGTGTGTGTCCTATTTTTGTGTATGTGTTTGGGTGGGTGAAGTTAGTTGTAATTATACTAATTATACTACTTGTCAAAATCCCTTGGACATGCAACTATGTATGCCCGCTTTCCCGCCAATACGACGCACCGTTGGATTGCATGAATTCGCAGTTCACGCAAAGAGATACGCATGTGTATGTCATGTACAAGGGATTTTGACAAACACTATAGCATAAACCATTTTTAAGCGAAAAAAATGTGGAATATTTCGATAAACGGAGGTCGAAATTTTACGGCAAATTTTAACAGTGAACGTGCAACATTTCTGCTATAACAGAACATCTACATTACTTTTTGTAACACAACGTAAAACATATTTTACGTAATGTCCACATCACTTCTTGCTTGGTTTACACACACGATATTATCATGTGATGTTGGTGCACTATACGTCAATGCTCACTACATCAAATCGGAAAATTCCAGTGAAAGTTTTGGAGGCAACATCTCAGTAAGCAAAGTTAGGTGACTACCATTTTTTCAAACATAAAAAAAAATGACACTCCGGAATCTCACTGCGGGCATTTAATAGACTGTCATGTTGTCACTTCAAATTACGTTTCTTGGGCGAATGATATACTTAGTAAAAGTAAAATTATATTAAATCATGATGAGACAAATAACACAAATGCATGTGAATATTTATTTGCAGTTTTCTGAGGAGGAAAAATGTGTACTTGAACGTCACATCTCATTAATAGTCAATACCCCGGAATTTTGCAGACAACTACCTCATCTGCATCCTTTCACCAAGTCAATAATGGTCAATATAGCCAATGTATTCGATACTAGGATATCCGTAACATTTCCGGCTAATCTCAAGATTGAGCAAACGAATCTTTCGAGCGTGAACATTTACTTCAGCACTGTGCAAGCCTCAGCTCTCGTGAATCATACGGCTATATTTGAACTTCTAGAATAGGTGGTGCTATAGATATAATTTTCCTCGAATCAGAAACGTTTAAGAAGGAACTTATATGCCGTGACTATTCGCCTTTGAAGTGCCTCCCGGCTCTTTCAATGTTTTTCTTCCATAGGTTTGGTGGCGATTACTTTGACCGTGGTTAAATACAAATCTAAGACAAGGTAGCGCGTGATCTAGTCGGACATGGTAACATCAAGATTTGACCGTAACACTTCCATGGCGAACTTTGTCATAATTGCAAATTAGTATGTTATACAGAATATACCATGTTATGTAATGGGTTGATGCACGGGTACAACGGAGTCATGAAACATTTGAAATGTACTTTGTATTATTAAGGTAAATTATGTGATCCTAATGATAGGGTGTTAAAGGAAATATGTCAAGATTTTTGTCAAGCTCAGTTGACTTACATTAATTAAATATATACAATTGATGTAAAATTAACAAAATAGAGGCATTTTAAAACTCCCTCAAAAAAAAAAAAAAAAAACCCCAAAAAAAAATTTTTGCTTTTTTGACATTACGAGAAAACGGGCGGATTTCGCCACGGCTTTCATGAGATCACAAGCGCCCAATTTTGCTCTCCTCGACGTCAAAGTGATGACAAAAATAGCCTCTACATGTTGACCGAATTGGTATTGACGACACTGTAATATTGATGGATTAATGAAAAGTAATAATAAAATTAGAAAAATAACTTACAGACATAAAGTTGTTTATTCGTTGTGTTTTAATATTATTTAAGTGGCAACCCACTGCGATAGGATGGTCACAACGACGAAAATTATGGATGGTCATCACTTTGACGTCACCATTTGCTGCGATTTGGATTTGTCGGAATCGTTTTCGAGAAGTATGGGCGGAAAATTAAAAGGGCAAAAGACTCAACAAATGTGGACAATTTTCACTTTTTTGATTATATGGAATCACGTACTTAAGCTGTCCATCCAACCAAATTTACCAAAATATTCAGAATAGACGCATATTTACTTTCAACGAACACTGGGTGTTAAGCCTAGGTAAAGGCATTATATGTAGTTGAATGTTTGTTTCAGTGTCGCTTCTCGCCTCTAAGGTTCGGGTTGAAACGTGATTTTTTGCTGATGCCAATGTCCTCAAATCTCAAAAATCTTTATTTCCATGCAAAATATATATACAATATAAAAACGTACTGGACAACATGGAGGAGGTTAACTCTCTTAATTTCTTAGATTTATTTTTAACTCTAAGGTGACTGGAATTATTGACAAAACCTTTTGGGATTTAAAAACAATTCCTTTAGATTCAAATACAAATCTTTAAATGATTTTATAAAAGTTTTTAACTCATTTAAAGGTTTATTTTCGAATCAAAAGGACTTATTTTAAGTAAGCCTTTTACACGGATTTAAATTTTTAAGTCCAAAAAAGGTTTTGTCACTAATTTCAGTCTCGTTAGACTTAAAAATAAGTCTAAGGAATTAAGAGAGAACAAAAGGCCAAAAAGACCTGTAAACGGCCACCTCCTAAACGAAAAAATAAAAGTTACCTAAAATTGAGGACATTTACAACTGTTAAGAATAGGCGAAAAGCATCTCTAAGCCAAATGTTAAGCGTTTATTTTAATCATGGTTCGGGACTCGAAAGGGTGATCCAGTTGATGTATTGATAATGGGCGATTACGCTTAACATATCGATGACGATTTTTTTAACAGTCAAGAAAACGACTAAGAGTAACTGTTACCCGCGAGTAGCATCAAATAAAATTGAGCCCCAACAAAGGTTTTCCGAAGTATCGTAAAAGAAGCAAAAGTATGAAAACACAATACATGTTGTATTACACGTGACTGCTATCTATCTTGAGTAAAGGTACTAGTTGTGCTCGATACAATTCCCGTTGGGGGTACGATCATGTCTATTTCAAATCACCTCCTTGACACTCCTTCATCTGATCAAATTATCGTATGACAATTCTGTAGAGAAACAATCAAAAGTATGAATGGTTAAAGATAAGTACAAACAAACCAAACAAATCTTTCGCGTGCGTAAATTAGATTTTTTTTCCATGAAATGGACCAGCTCCTAATAAAACTAATAATAAAAACGGCTTTAAGTCCGGGAGTTTTGAAACAAATACATTCGATGGCAATGAGGGGTTTTCACCTAATTTTGTTTATCAAACGTCTCTTGATAGAAAAAACTTATGAAGATATTCCAAACTGGTATGTTGATGAAAAAGAAGAAAAAAAACGAAATGCAATAAAAGATAATAAAAAACGAAAACAAAAAGGAATAAGCAGAGAGAGCGAATAAACATACACGGGGCATTTTTAAAAATCTTGGTTCGGGACTTGAAACGGGGATCCAGTTGATGTATTGACAATTGCTGCATCAAAGATGGATATTTTTTTAACTGTTCTATTTTTAAAAATAAGATGGTCAAAATATTTCTTTCACAAGGGGTAAGCATAGAGTGTAAAGCGGACGATGGGTCATCCAGCTCCTCTCAAATTGGAACAACAAAAGCAATGATGTGTATGTATGGGAGTTGCTGTCCTGATTTTAAAAGAAATCTGCCAAGGAGCATTGCCAGGAATGGAAGTGCTTGTAGTATGGACTTAAATCGGTGTGTTCGAATATTTTCCTGTGCAGGACATCCGCTTTAGGTGCTCTAGAACCAATCAAGTGCAAATTTAGAGAAATTGGTATGCTCATAAAATCTGCTCGTGTTCCCTTAATTATATAGAGCCATACCAGTCATGATCGCATTATAACAGTTATTTTTACCGCTTGATGGCGAGATATTTTAATACGAGATTTAATGGAATTGCTAAGTGATATCTTTCAAACGTCAAAATTGATAATTTTGATCATTTTTAGTTTTTTTTTACTCATTTTCATTGTTAAATTTTAATTATAATTCGTGATATAGTTAGAGGTTACACTTTCCGGAAAAGTATTGATCCCTAATGAATAATTCAGTTCATATTTTCAAAAATTATATGCAAAATGTTTCCCGATATTTTGCAAACAAGATCTTTTGTTGAAGCAAAAATGCAGGAAAAACAATGCTATTCATTACTGTTTGGGCGTAGAATTGGTTTTGTGGGTCATATTACCACTATTGATATTAAAATAACGTACACAACGACGGACTTTAGGGAAAAATTTACATATCAGATGTCCCTAAAAAAATAAAAGCCCTGATTTGTACACTGATAAATCTTCAAATATCCTTATCTGAAAGAGTATAAAGTTTAAATTGTTTCTTTCATACCAAAATTGTGAATTTCCGCATTTAGTTCTCGCTTCATTATAAAATTCAACCCATGTTTTATATAAAAACAACAAAACAAACCGCTCAAATGAATGACAAAATGGCTTCGGTTTATTGTAAGAATCCTTTGTGCTCATTTTAGAAAACAAATGTGGACCGTACCAGTTTCTCGTATTGCCAAAATCCCGGGGTAGGTAAGAGTTGGTGAAATGTTCCGAGTTGGTGAAATCTACCGCTGCCTAGTAAAGCATTAAGCTTTCTAAGTAGGATAAAATAGCTATAAAAAAACCAAAATACCACAAAACAAAAACAAAACAACAACCAAACAACAATCAAACAAACAATCAACACCCCAGCCATAATAATGCCCTCACGGGGTCTCTTATGTCAATGGCTACACACGGTAAGTTTAAAACTTAGTCTTTGGGTTTTTCAAACTTTGTTTTAATTAAAGGAGGTGTTCTACAACCTTTCAAGTGTAAATTCCAGAAATCTGTATCATCATAAAATCTCCTCGTGCCCCTTTCCAGCTACACCACTGACATCGCGCCTTAACATTATGTTCTGGATATTCTAAATATAGATGTCATTTTAAGCTTTACTTTTTCGGTTCTTTTTTCAAGCTGATTTTCTTTCGGTGCCTAGATTTTTCCAGGTCCGGGGACAAATGTCACCGCCCTTTCTTTGGCAAAAGTGGTTCATATAGGAACTAGCTATTGATAAAACTAGAAATTGAAATGAAAAACAAAAAGCACATTTGTTACACAATTGGAAAACACCAAATAAGGGCAAACACGCAAGGAAAGTTTGTATTCAAACACAATGGTCTATTAAACTAATTGCTCCTTTGTTATCATTGCCGGATGATTCTAGTTAATTACAGTTGGAAACTAAGTTTGCATTACACCTTTCAATTACAAGAGCATACCTGAACAGTTTGTTACATTTAAAGAATACGTCGTATTCATTGTTAATTTGTCTAACTTTGTTCTGTTGTTATTTTACCGTTGAGCAATAAAAGAAAGAACTATCCATTTTTGTGAGTTTCAGTTTTTGAGAGTCTTCAACATATTGTTTCATTATAATGATATATAAAAGATCGTTAAGAAAACAGGAAGTCCAGCCAAAAAATTATTGCCATTCTTTGTCATTTCCTAAACATGTGAAGCATTTTTTAAATCTGTACTTTTCTCGAATGGCGTGTCAATACTACTTTCGAATGTTCAAACATTTTCATTGCTCGAATTCGAAGATTCGATTACTGGCGAGTTCAAAACTTAGTTTTTAGTTTCTTGACCATATCTTTGTTCAATTAAACATCTAGAACGTTCTCATGGGATGTGCTAAAACCAATCAATTGCAAATTTAGATTTTAATCCTCAGACAATGGGAAACATTATGATCATTGTTAGTACTCCTTTCCCATCAAAATATTTTAAAATGCATAGATCTGGTGGAATATAAAACATTAATACCTAATGGCCAAAAGCAAACATGATGTGATCTACTTACAATATATATAGCAATTGGAATGTTTGAGCAATTTGGGAAATATGGATCGGGACACGGAACAAGTAAAAATGTGAGAAATATGACAAAACAAAACTATATAACACAAAAATATATCCGTATTTGAGAGAAAAGTTTATACCACGTGAATCAAAAAAAAAAATTGTGCAAGGGTTGCAGATGAACTTGACCTTAATAAA